>CANXYC011814913.1:0-11997 GCA_948193065.1 Aleurites moluccanus
ATTCTCGTGAGGATCTCTGTTCCCCGCTTAAATTTTGTATTATTAAAGTTGTTTATATTTATAAAATTCATAAATAATAGCTAAAAATATGAAAAAAATTATTTAGAAAATATTAATAAATTCAAACACACAAAACATCAAGCAAACATAATTAAAATATAAATATTTTAATACATCAAAAATATTCAGTAATATTTTTTAATAAAATATTAAAAAATCAGCATACATTAAAGTATGAATACTTGAACAAATTTAATCTAATAAGTGCTTTCAATAAATTATAACGACCTCATAAGAATTATTTCTTGAACAAATTATTCCTAATATATATATATATATATATAATTTTATATAAGCAATAATTAAATAAATATAATAATTAACTAAATATAATAACGAGTCCTCACGGGGACGGAGATGGGGATCCCCACGAGATGGGGAATACACTTCCCCCGTCCCCGCTAACGGAAAAAAAAATATTCCCCATCTTCACCCCCGTTGGGAAACAAATCAGGGAATTTCTATCCCGTTTGGGGCAAATCCCCGCGGGGAATCGGGATTGCCCATCCCATTGCCATCCCTAATTGGGATGACAAAAATATCCTGATTTAGTGGGTATCCGCCCTGACCCGCCCCGATTAAAAGAGGGAATCCATGCTTTGACCGAGGAATGGGATGGAGCAGGGAAAAACTCAAAAAATTTTAGTGGGTATGGGATGGAGATGAGAATTATATGTCATACCCTATAATCCACCTCAAACTCGCCCCATTTATTATATTATCAAATCTGCCCGCCTCGCTCCGCCCATTAATATATGTTGGACTCCATTGTATTTAATATTGATTTTTATGATAACAAATCATATCAATGTATTAATTATGCTAACAATTATGTTTAAATTGATTAAGGCATGAGAAATCATGACAATTGCCAAATCATATGTTTAACACATTTGAAAGACTACACATGCTAAGAGGGAGCATGTTTTGAGATATGCAAGACAAACAAAATCATAAAATTACAGGAAATGCGGAAGTAGTGGGCAGTACTGAAAGAGTAGTAGCCGCGACCAAGGAGTCGCAGGGGCGATTAATTAGTCACAGCCGTTACTAAAAAATCCAGAAGTTTAAATCCAAGGCAACAGATTATTCGTGGCCACTACACGAAAGTCACAGGTAAGGACTCCAAAAAGTCGAAAAGCCAAGTCCATAATAGGACAATATTTACAGATGTAAATATTTTATAGCAGCCTCTACCAAAGTGCTTTGCAACTATTACCATAGTGTTGCAGGCGTGAGTAAAAAGACCAAAGTGGATAGAAGGTCAGAGGCGAAAGTCGTAGTCATGACTGGAAAGTAGCAGCGCTACTAAGAAAACCTTAGAGAGACAGTAGCTTCAGTCCTCAATTGAGCGGTATTCGAGGGCATGATAAAGGAAGTCGCTGGCGAGACTTGAAGAAAGTTTACAACAGTGAATGACAAGTAGTTGTTGTGAAGTTCATCTATATCAAGGCCGTCGCGGGCACGAATCGATAGAGGAAGATAAAAAAAAACTAGCTATTGTAAAAGTTGTGAAATGCATTAAATTATATTTAAGAGGACAAAACGACTCTATTTAAAGCAGTGATATAAATATGAGTTGGTAAGAAGTTTAAATACAAGAGAACAACCATTGTAAAGCATTGATTGAGCTATTGTACCAAATCATTCATATTTATGGCTTATTGAGCTAAAATTTGTAAGACCATTACTTGTGAAGTAATTGTTATAAATTTTTTGAGATTGTTGAGACTCAATGATTAGTAGAGAGTTGGAAAAGTTGGATTTTTCTTCTTCTCATCTCTTGTATTTCTTAATGATTTGAGTGTGAGTCAAATAGAAAAATACTTGTAAAGATTTGAGTGCGAGCTTTGAGAAAACACTAGTAAATGTTTGAGTGTGAGTATTAAGAAAACACTTGTAAGATTCGAGTGTAAATTTTGAGAAAACACTTGTAAAAATTTGAGTGTAAGTTTTGAGAAAACACTTATAAGATTTGAGTGTGAGTTTAAACACTTGAATTTGATCTTGCACCCGAAAAAAAATCATAGTGAAATACTCAAATATGATATTAAGAAGTGGATATAGGTAAAAAGTATGCCAAATTATTATAAAATCTTGTGTCTCATTTTTTCTTATCTTCCTTCATTAATATTTTTATTTGGTCTTAATTTTTAGCACCAATCAATTCACTCCTTTTTGGTTGTCAAAGAGACTTATATATATATATTTCAGGATTTGGCTGAAATAATAATAAAAATAATTATTATTAATTGATTATTAACTTTAAAAACTTTTGTATTTTATTTAATTGAATATCTTAATGAGCTAATATAAATATTTAATTTTAAAAATAATAAAAATATAAAATACTTTGTTAAATTATCAAAAAATTATTTATAAAAGAAATTTAATAATAATAATAATTTATAGAACAAAATATATAAGATTTAAATTTTTATTATTATATATTAAAATATATATATTCGATCGTTGAACAATACTTACCAATATTACAATATTATTTTTTAAATAATTTTATTAAATTTTATTGTAATTTACATTTATGATATATGCTTATTTTAAATTTAAAAAAGACAATTAATGAACATCAGTTTATTAATCAAATTTAAACTTTTATTATTATACATTGAAATATATATATTCGATCGATGAACGATTATTTTTCAATCTTATAATATTATTTTTTTAAATAACTTTAGCAAATTTTATTATAATTTATATTTATAATCCATATTTATTTTAAATTTTAACAAGATGATCAATGAATATGAGTTTATAGAATATAATTTCGCAATAAAAAATTCCAATAAATTTATGAACTACCATCAATATTTAAATTAAGTTTTATTTTATTATTTATTTATATGGGTTGAATTTATAATTATTTTCATTTGTGATTATTATTAGTATTTTTGATATTATATTATAATTATTTGAAAAGATTATTAGATTATGGATGAATGAATTTGAAGTTTTATCTATTAGTTTAAAATGTAAATTTTTAATTTATTAATTTTTCTAATGTTCAATATAACTCAAAGTATAATAAAATAATGAAATAAGATAGAATAATACTTTTAATATGGAGAAATCATATTTCATGGAGTCCCGTGGGGTTTTCCATATCCATGAAGATGGGGATGTGATATCAAAATATTATCCCGCTGGGGAATGGGACAGAGATGGAGTGAAGTTTTAATATGTGGAGATAGGGATAAAAATAATAAAATTCATCTCAAACCCATTTCGATGTCATCCATATCATAAAATCGTTTGGAGTGAAAACAAAAAATTTATATAGCTGAACCATTTAATTTTAAGATTAAGACTAAGTTGAGTTGTATAATTTATCCCATCCCTAAACTTCTTTTCTTTTTTTTGGAGCAAGGATAGTATCCCATTCTTAACTTTATTTAATGTAAAATTTCTTTTATGAAGATTGTGTAGTAAATATTTGATAATAATAATAAAAGTATGAATACAAATCCTTTTCAATTTAAACTTTTAGGTGATTAAATTATTTATAGTTTATTAAAATTAATAAATAATTACTGAAATTTTTTAAGTAATCCTTAGAATATTTATGTTATTCATATTTGTTTGACACATTTAAAGTGTGTATATATTATTCATAATAGAATAACACATTTAAAGTGTGTGTGTGTATATACATATGTAACTTGAGTCAAGAAATTGGTAAAATGAAAATCTACTATATGTCATGCATTAAAACTGACTTTTAATAAACTCAAGTTAATAACTTTTAAATCTCTTTTTTATGAGATTTTTTTTGTCAATTTTTATTATGATATTTTATCACCAATATATTGTATAAAAATTATTTCTAATCTAATATGCTTAATTTTTTGAACTTTAATATGCTCAATAATTTATCTATGTTAATACATAAGTGACTTTAACTTTTAAATATTTATAATCTTAATTTAATAATTTTCACGTTATTTATTGATATTAATTTTTTAAGAAATATGATGTTAACTTTTAATATATAAATAAAGTAATAAACAATAATAATTTAAAAAATAGTCTAAAACTTTTAATTTTATCAATTTTATCTCAATTTATAATTTTATTTATAATTATGTTCAAATAAAAAAATTGGTCAAAATTAGAATTCAAAATTATATTATGTTCATAACTAAAACAAAATAATTATACTAATATTTTTTAAATCTTTTTAAATCATTGTTTTTACTTTTAAAAAATTATTTTCATATTTTTCTTCTTTTTATGTCTCTATCTCTCTTTCAATTTAAGAAATCCAACTCTTTTTTCTCTATATTATGTCTTCTACCTCAAAATAATAAATGAAAAATTATGTTTATAAAGAAAAATCATATTTTCCTTTTTATTTTAACCCCCAAAATCTAATGTAATAATTAATTCATAATTTTATGAAGGAAATAAATTTTAGAGAGAGATATATTAGAAATATAAATGAAAGGTGGATAGAGATCAGAAAGATAAAAAATAATAATAATAATAATAATTTTTTAATGATGTAATATTATTTGATTTAATAATTAATAAAATTTAATTAATCTAACTAAAACGAGTGCAATGCATACGCGGGTGACTATAGTTATATTTTTAATGGTCAATTTACATATTAACAAAAATAGTTAGTGAATTTTTATCAAACAGTTAATATATGTAACACGTTAGACTGTGGTACAATAGACAGTATAAATATAAAAAATTATAACGATAAAAATAATGTTAATTTAAAAATAAATAAATTAAAATATATACTAAAAAATACAAAGGAAAATTTAAGAACAATTTCCATAAAAAAATTTTAAAAACGGAATAAACAATGTTAATAGTAGTGAGTTTTTATTATGTTTTTAAAGGAGTTTTTTATTTAAAATTTATTGTTGATATCTAAATTTGGAACCTATATTATTAAGAAAAAATAATTTGAGAACTTTTATGAGATTAGGAATATAAATTGATAGATAGTATTTTAAATATAGGTCAAAAAAATACCGGAGGTAATTATACAGTCTGAAGAATTAATTATGTATCAAATTTAAAGTTATTTAATACAGACACATGGATAACGAGAGAACTAAAATAGTGCTATTTAGTGGTAAAAAGAAAGAATAAAAAAGTGATTGGAATGATGAAAAAAATAATAGAATTGGAAAAATCATAAATAAGAGCAACTTTAGGAGCAATTTTATAAACACACTGTCTAGGTTATAAAATTAAACCAAGAGTAATTTTAAATGATAAAACAATCCAAAATAAGTTATTTTTCCCCCACAGTGAATATTGATTCTCAACAGAATTAACATTATAAATTACAAAATGTTTTGGTGTAAAATTTCAAATAAGAAAAATTCTAGGCCATATTATAATTATCAAAAGATGTGGGGACCACAAGTAAAATTATTTAATACTAAACAAGGGTAGTTAGCCCACATGAAGATTATGGAGAATTCTAAATTAGTCCTTCCATTTATGTAAAGTGACAAATCATCCATTTTCTAGAATTTTTTATAAATCTCTCTAATTTTCAAGATTTCTTTGTGAAATTGGTATATAAAAGGAAGGTGGTGGCCATTTACATCCTTTTGACCGAACTACAAGAAGGAAGAACAATCAAAAATAATTTCCATCCCTTCCATAGAAACCAATCAAAGTTGGATGCGAAATTGATGAGGGGAAAAAGATCAAAAGGAGAAAATTGATGGAAAGTTGACGTTCAAGTAATTTGGAAGGGCAAGAGGATAAAATTTCAGTGTTTTAATATGAGGTATGATTCTTAAAATTAGTCTTTTAATTATATTTAAGAGTATTATAGTTTAATTAAGTAGATAATTGATTGAATTGAACTATGAAAGATAAAGATGAAATAAGGTTTATAAGGATTCTGGAATTTGTTTTAAGGCAGTAATTTGTAGCTAGTATTCTGAAATTTTAATGAATGAATTTGATGATGCTCAAAGCATGAAAGTTGTTGATAAATATGTTAATTAGATTACTGTAAAATAAATTGAAAAATTCTAAGTGAGAAGAGAGTTTTTAAGCAAAAACCGTGACTGACTCTGATATAGGATTTCAAGAAAATGCTACTGTATTTTTATTGTATAAAATGATGGAGATAGAATTAGAAGAAGTATTCAGTATAAAAAATGTTCATTTATATCTTATATAGAGGCTTGTAAAATTGTTTTGCAATTGGATTTGTAGTTTAAGAGATATTTATCTATAAGTGTCATCTGCCCGAATTGACTGGTAAACAGAATAAAGGTTACAGTATTCTATTGATATGGAGATTTTAGAATCTAAATTAGGAAAAGTTGTAAACATGACAAATGCTCATTTATATGTTAACTAATTTAATGTAAAAGATTTTTATAATTGGATGACCACAAAATTAATTATAGACATGGAAATAAAGTATGTCGGGATAGAGATTCAAGAACAGTAGGTTAAATATGAAAATTCACTAATAATTGTACATAGATCTAAATGTACAGTGATCCAAATGACCTAAAATTTGAATATATTATAATATTACATGTCTATTTTAAGTAGAAATTAGAATTTAAATAATTGAATAAGTATAGATTGAGTTATAGGCAAAAGAACAGAGTCTGCTCATGTGGAAATTGCAGGGCAACAGTGTTGACAACAAGATTGATTTCAAAAGGTCACTATAAATTGTGTAGTAATGGGATTAATGTGAATTTTGGATATGTCCAGTTTAAATAGAAAAAATAATTGAAGAAATTGGATAAGTGTAGGAAAAGATGTATCAAACATAAACCAGGCTGTCAATGAAGGTTATCATAGAGGCAAAAACCAGAAATTTGAAATTTTAGGAAATTCTTTAATATAAGTGTAATTAATGTAATTTCATGTTAGTTAGTATCTAAATTAGAATTAATTGAATATATAGAGTCAAGAATAAGTAAAAACATTGAAGAGTACCACGAGTGCTCAAGTAATTGACCTAAGAAAAAGGAAATGGAAAGTGTAATAGTGAAGTGCTCAGTGAGGTGAGTTATTTATACATCATTATATATGCTCCTTATCATAACATGATCCATTGCTTTTAAATGAGCTTTGTTCTTTGATGGCCAAGTGTTTCTTTGTTATAGCTAATGATGAACCAAGCCTAAAGTGATTCATCACTACTGAACTGCAATTATAGTATTTACTGACCCTAAGTAATTCCAGTGAATATCTGATTTATTATTGAAAATAATTATCAAAATGATTCTGATAGTGTTTTTAAACTACCATTATATCCTTTGTATAATTAGTGTTCTATTGATGATATCCATAGATTCCAACATTTCATATATGTGTTCTTGACAGAACTACTCGACCAATGGGGGGGGAATCTATCGGCATTATGCATAGTGGCCCTTTGGACATGGTTAATTGTCTAGGACCCTAGCTGGGAGGGGATTTGTCCTAACCATGAGGTCTAACCCGCCTTAGGTATACAATGATAAGTGATACAGTGATGTGCCCCCTTAGTCTGTTATTTTCACATATTTAACTGTGTTCCCAATGAAACAGTATTTATTGATATTATTTGTTCATTGTTACCATTCATCTTATATTCTTCAATGTTACCCCACCCATACTTGTATCATGATGTATATGTAACTCATTGAGTATGTTATACTCATCATATAGTAGTTTAATATTTTACAGGAATGAGATAGATGAGACTATTTCCAAGTCAATTCCTTCTCCGACTTGGGACGTCAAGTATATCGAGGTAGAGTTTATTCTTTAAAAGTCTTATGTGTAAATTTTTAGAGCTTCATGGTACTATATTTAGATAGAAGAAAATAAATATATAATTATGTGAATAGTTAATAGTGACAGTTATTATATAGTAATTAAATTGTGTTATGCTTGTAACTGGCAGATAAAAGTAAAATGTCTAATGATTGATACTGATAATGGCAATGATAGTGATAATGACAAAGACTGTTATACCAAAAATGAGACCGTTAAATAATAATTATGATATAATATGAAAGAAATTTAAAAGTGTCATGTATGATTATTAAATTTTGGAGTTGAGGAGATAAGGTTAGTAAACAATTTGAAGTGTGTTTCTTTCAAGTTGAGAAATTGATAAAATGTGATTTAGTGCTATTCATACTGGGAATTAAATTAAATTTATAGACAAAATTCTGGCTAAATTTTCATAGGATTAATAACTAATAAATGAAAATTAAATATCGATAAATGGTTTTGAATATAAATGACTATATTAAATAGTGTTAGTAGGTTCTACGGGTTTCTAGTGTCCTTAGATCTACCCGTGTTCTAGGACCATCGCATCCCTGAAATGGAGATGTGATAATATATCAGTTAATATTAATATTTACTACTTATATTGAACAACTACTATCAACTAAAACTCTATTTGATTTAACTGTTCATAACAGTTGTTAATTATTGCCGATAGTGATTAACTGATAGTTGATAGCATATAGCTAGTAGTTATTACCTAATAACTGATTGTTGTAAGTATTTGATAAAATTATTATTAACTCTTAATATTTTTAATAATCATTAAAATAAATATTAATATTTACCTTTTTATTTAAATATTATTTTTAAAATAATTATTTAGTCTTTTATTTAAATAAATATGAGTTTTTTTTTTTTTAAATATCAAATAAGAGTTTTTGTAAATAATAGTTGTTTGACTACTTACGCTACGTTTAGTTTATCTGTTTATAGTAACTGTTAACTGTTAGCTGTTGCTGATAGCTGTTAGCTAGTAGCAAATAGCTAATAATTGGTTATTGTTATTTAAAAGCTGATTTTTGCATGTGTTTATTAAATTTATTATTAATTGTTAAATGTTAATATGTTTAATGACTATTAAAGATAAATATTAATATTTATTTTTTTATTTATATATTATTTTAAAAAAATAATTTAATTTTTTTATTTAAATAAGTAAGTTTTTTTTTAAAAAAATTTCAAATTTGAACTTTTATAAACAGTTACTATTTGACTATTTAATAGTTAATAGATATCAGCAATCAAATGAATATGATATAATTATTAAAAACAAGAAAAATTAACAATTATATCGAAAATTTTTACTAAACACTCACTTAAAAACTACCTAATAGTTAACAACTAATATTAACCAAATATATATGATGCAGTTATTAAAAATAAAAAAAATTAATAATTATATTAAAAAATTTTGCCTAACACCCACTAAATCATATAAGACTTGAAAAGCATGGAACAAATATATAATAAAGGTGGAATTTACATTTTCAATTTTTTTAACCTAATATGTAATTTTTTTTTTATCTATGTCAATAAATAATAATGCATTTTTTTATGATGTAGTTATTTAAATCCAACTAATTAAATGTATAAAAAAATAATACAATAGTTAAGTATATTAAAATATTTTAAATAAATACAAATTAAATAAAAAAATACCAAAATCCGCATAAAAAAGCGAGCCCGCAATTAATTAATTAATGTCATAGTAAAAAAATAAACCAAATAAGTCAATTAACAAATAAGCATTAGAAAGGTCGGGAATAATATAAAATAAGAAATAAAAAACCTATAGAGACAAAATTTGGGATGCCTTGATTTTCAGGATTTTTGTTTTCAATCTTTTACCACTGTATCGAAGTCAATTATCGTTTGGAACTCAAATTTTATAAAAATTTAATTTAATTTAATTTTTATTTTACTAATTCTCATATTTAAAAATCGATAACTAATAAAATTATTTTTTTAATTAAAAAATATATTTTCAGAAAAAATAAAATCATGTAAAAAATAAAAAGATTTAATAAGAATTTAAATTCACTATTAAAATTTTAAAATATTCCCATTTAAATTCAATATGTTCTGCTTGCATGAGGATAAAATAAGAAAATAATAATATTTTTTTAATTATTTTAAATTATGAAATTTAGATAAATTTTATTATTAATTAAATTAAATTAAATTATATTAATATAAAGAAACAATAATTCAATAATAAAATTCAAATGAATTTTTTTAGGTAAAATTAATTGGGAGTTTTTTTTTCTTTTATAATTTTTAAGGGAAAATTAATTGGGAGTTCAATCTTCAATTTTTGGTGAAACTAGTCAACAAGTTTTAAAGTCAAATTGGCTGAGTCATTCAAAAATTTGGTCAACCATTTGGTAAAACTTCATGTGACCCTTTATTCAAAACCATGTGGTATTTGACTAAATAATAGGAGAAGTGGGCCCGTCTATTTGTGATAATAGACAAAAATTTAAAAAAAAATTGAACTTTTTTTCTTTTTCTAAAGTAGTGAAATAAAGAAAGTATTTTACTATTTTATAAGTATATATTTGGTCAATATGAAAGTAGTATGAATAAAAAAATAATATTAATATAGAAAAAATAGAATCATAATTTTTATAATTTTTAAATAAATCATTTGAAATTAATTAAACGTGTATAAAGAGATATATTACTCAAAAGTAATTTAAAAATTTTCAGTGAAATAAAATTATTTAATTATTTAATATTAAGAATGTTTGATTATTTAAAAAATATTTAATTCGAACTTAAATTTATTATAAATATATTACTATTAAATTATATTGTAAAATGAAATGAACTTGTTAAGAAATTTTGGAGAAAAAGTTTGCATATTTTAGGTATTAGATTATGTTATGACGGCCAAAAGCATAATAACACCAACTAAATCAATAGTCATAATAACAAAATTTAAATGCCTTATCTTTTTGTTTTGGGTTAATTATAGGATCCATAAACTATGATCAAACTCAATTTTACTTTCAATAAATTAATTGATTAGTTACATTTTTTTTAATGGGTTTTGATTGAAAGTTGAAACTCTTAATTTTTAAATTTTGCAGACTATATATTCAAATAATATAAACTCAATGATATATTTCTAATAACTCTAAAATAATAAAAATTTTCAATGATGATAACTTTGCACATCTAAATATATCTTTACAACAATAATAATAATAATAATAATAAATAATGATGATGATAACATTTTCCTCCCTATATATACACTATAAATAAATTTGGTATGATTATTCTCTATTATAATGTAGGTAGATAAATTTCCATGATTTCAAAAGTTAGTCTGATTGGTAATAGAATTTTTTTTTTATTAATTTGAGTTCGATCTTTGAGATTAGACTATAAAAATAAATTTTTCTTTATTTATGAATCCTAGTTACTTTTAACTAGATAATAAAAAATGTACTTGAAAATTTTTGACAGGATCAGAAAGATAAATTTAATATGATAAAATATAGTATGTGATATCACCTTACTGTTAAAACAAAATTATTATCCTTCAAAACCGAAGCATATTAGGAACTAAATTGAATGATAAACATTCACGACTATTAAATTGTTAATTAACTAACTAGTGATCTTCTTTAACTCTAACCAAAAATTTGACGAGGCACTTGCTCTATTTTTAGTATTTACAGTTCTAGTTTAAGTTATAGTTAACTCTATATTCATTATTAGAAGTCTATTAAAACTAATTCTTTGTAAAATAAGGAATCTCCTACTTGTTCTATTAATCAATTTAAAACGGGAAGTTTATATAAATGAGAAAATTCTAAATTAATTAAAAATTGAGAACTTGCATAATGGATTAGAAGTTTTCTCATTTAACAACATAATTAATTGGAATATGGTTTTTGTTGAAAAACTGTATTTCTAACTATTTGTCAATGACTTTTGTGGGAAAGAAAAAAATAAAAAGGAGAAATAGGTTCACCTTATCAAGTTCCTAAAACAACAACAACAAAAAAAATGCCATAGAATTTTCAAAATTTATTTGGTTATAAAAATGCAAAGGAATAATATTTATTTTTAGAATTCAAATTAAATTCAATTTTGACACATTATTTAATA
>CANXYC011815404.1:0-13141 GCA_948193065.1 Aleurites moluccanus
TTACAATGAAGCTTCTTGGAAGAATGGATCGAGAAGCTGGATCTTCTCTATTATCTCCTTCACGAGCTATGCTATCACCTGAAATCCACAAAAGAGGAGTGAGCCTTCAACTCACTAAGATATGAACATTATAAATCAAGAATCTGAATATCGAATCATGGTCATGAACAAATATTTATACATATAGGTATGAAAGAATCATAAGCTTTACTTGAAGGAACAAGGGTACTCATAATAATCTAACAATATCAAATCATTTCACAAATCGAATCATGGTTCTTATTTAGAATATAGAATGCCCATAAAGAATGGCATTATCAAATCTCATCTGATAGAACTGATCTCATGTCATAACATACGTGTCAGTAGCCTTGATACCTTAACGTGAATGCATGCTTGGCCAGGCATACGCCTAGAGCTCATGGTCCCCTCTAGGTGGAACACTGATAAAAACCCTATCAGCTGGGCTCCCAACGTGTACAATGGACCAATGAATTTACTCTCATTGGGAAGAGCGATCTATCCATGGGGTCATAGGGTTTCAATCTCATAAGAAGCATATTGGTCGCAAGACCATCATCATATATCATCATTCAAATCAGTTTAAACAAACAAGAAGCATATGAACTTGATCCAAGAAGGTTGATGAAGTCATTCACATTATACAAATATATATATAAATATGGATGAACAAATATAAGAATACTTGGTCATATTAATTTCAAAGAACGATAATCAAATAAGATGTTCATACTTACCTCTTACACAAATTCTCTTATATTTCTCTTTTAGCAATCTGCTCAACTTCAACTCCTCAATTAGTTTGATTTACTCTTCCTAAGAATTTCTCCAAATATCCAAAAGTAGGGTTTTCTCCAAATCAATAATATTAAACATGATTTCTGAATATTTAACCATCTTAGGGTCTCTATTCTTAATCCCCAACATCAATTTAATTTATCTCTTAAGGAAAAATCTGCATTAAATTCGGATTTACTATTCATGCCACTATTCATGACAGTCCTAAAATTTTGATTTCTCCCACATTAATTACCATTAATGACTTCAGATTACTTGCAATAAATTCTATATACCCAATATTAATTATTCTAACTCATAGACTTAAATAAATCTAAAGAAAATAACTTTGGAAAAAAATTTACCTTATTTTCCTTAACACTGAAATTCCTGAGATTTCTTGCTTAAATCTGATGATTTCTACCTTAATATAGAATAATCTAGAAGTCTAATACATTAATTTGAGTATTAATGCCTTAGAAAATAAAATGGAACTAATTTGAGAAAAGACTAAAAATTAACGAAGAAAGAAGGAAGGAAAAATTATGAAAACGCTACTGGGTTACTGGGGTTAAATAGACATCTGCCCCAGAAATCTCGCTTGCCAGCTCGCCTCGGCAATGCTACCTCGCATAAGCCAGCTAGCCATTCTCACTTCGCACTTTCCAGCTCGCCCTTCCCAGCTCGCCAAATCGATTTGGCAATGCCACTTCGCTATTCCATCTCTCATATGTCACCTCGCATATGCTGTCTAGCCAAACTCTCCTCGCGAGTTCTTCTTCGCGAACTCTTCCTTGCAGATGCCACCTCGGCAATGCCTCTTCACCTCTTCTCCAATTTGCTTCGCCTATCTACCTCTTCACCAAATCCTACTCGCAAATTACCTCTTCGCACATTCCTTCTTCGCACAATGCCACCTCACCTTTTCCTCTTCGCCAAATCTTCTTCGCTTTTCCTCTTCACCAAATCCTCTTCTCCTTTCCTCTTCGCAAACTTCCTCTTCGCGAACTCCTTCTTCGCGAATTGCCATCTCGGCAATCTCACCTCGCCACTTCACCAGCTCGCATTGCCAGCTCGCAAAATGCTACCTCATATTTTGCCGGCTCGCCTTAACCAGATCCTACTGAATTAAAACTCTTCTTCGGCAACTTATACTTAACCAGCTCGCAAATGAGCTACAACTATCCAAACTTACTGATTCTTTTTGCCACTTAAAATAAACATGCAGGGGCACAACATATCCAAAATTTAAATCACTAAGACCAACACACAGACCATGGTGACTCTCCAAATTCACCCAGACTTACTGTCCCAAAATCCATCCGAACAGGTCTGATATAATCCACTTTTCACTGAGGTATACTTATCTAAAAATTCTGAAATTTTATAGACAATAACACAACATATGAAGAAACATTTGTCATTTTTACACCTTTGGCTCAATCTATCTCAGTCATTCCCAGTAAATTCAAACATACTCAGATTTTTAGTAAACACATTAACCCAGACCAGTCCTACTCAATGAGGCATAACTCCTCACACACATAGAATTCTTCCAAGCCATTTTACAAAATTTTAATTAAGACATAAACTTATAACTTTTATGTTTTACACTTTACCAAATTATTTCTCTAAGATCAAGCAATCAGTCTTACAAATTCCTGCAACTACAACCAGAAATTTCTGGAATTTCTCAAATATTCTTATATTTAATTAATTAATTCTTCAAACATACAATTTAATAAAAATACTACAAAAATGGCAAATATTACAATATTAATTATAGAAATGATTATTGTATGATGTATATATATATTTAATATGAGTGTGTAATAAATCAGATCCAGGATATGTGAGTTCTACGGGTTTATGGTGGCCTTGAGCCTACCCTTGCCCTAGGACCGTCGCACCACTGGAGTTGTGGTGTGACAGAGGTGGTATCAAATCTCTAGGTTTATAATCCTTAGCATAAAGGATAGATAGAGATGCATGAGCACTATTATAAGTGTTTATTAAGATAACTACTGGGCATAGCATTTGTGTCTCGTCAAATTGTGTCTTCCTTTGGTATATATATCTGCATTAAGTATGCGTAGTGAGTCTGATAATGTTTGTTCTTCTTATCAGTATCGAGATGCCTCCACGTTGTAGCAGAGGATGAGGTTGAGGCTTTCCTAGGAGGGATTTACCTTATGGAGAAGGTTCTGTAGGTGGTAATGGAGGAGATGAGGTCCTTCCTGTACCACCAGTGGATGTGGCTCATATGGCACAACAGTTAGACCAGCTGCAGAGGAACTATGCAATGATAGCTGTGTTTATTACTCAGCAAAGGCAGTAACAAGTACCTCCAGTTCAGGTTCTGGAAATCCCTATTCCTCTGATAGTTCCACCACCGGTAGTACGTCAAGAGGAAGAAATATCATTTGAAGGATTTTTAAAGCTTAAGCCCTTAAAATATAAGGGTGAAGTGAATCCTACCAATTTCTTAGAAGAAATGGAAGAGAAAGTGCAGATTCTAAGGATTCCTGACAGAAGGGCTATAGAGTTTGTGGGTTATCTGATGAAGGCTGAGGCCAAGGACTGGTTCAAGAGAAGCATTTATTGTATGCTTCGTGATAATGAAGAGTTATTATGGGATAGATTCAAGGAAATGGTGCTTAATGAATTTCTTCCTGAGAGCATGAGGGATGCTAAGTCCCTGAAGTTTGAGAGATTGGTTCAGACCCTTGTCATGAGTATTTTAGAGTATGCCAGGAAGTTTAGTCAGCTTAGTAAGTTTGCTCCTGCATTAGTGCCTACAGAAGCGGCACAGATTCAGCCGTTTCGCAGAGGGTTAGTGGCTCTATTGTTCAACCTTCTAGCTGCACTTGAATTTGATTCTTATTCTAAGCTGGTGGACAAAGCTCAGATAATAGAGAACAGGGAAATGGAAGCCAGATCTGAGAGGGTTGAAAAGAAGAAGTTTAAAGCTGACAGTTCTTCCAAACCAGATAGTGGAGTGAAGACCATGGTAGTAGCCCATCAGTCAGCTCCTAGAAGTGGGTATAGAGGACCTTCAAGGAGATTACAGCAGAGTAGGATTACTACTGGACCTACTTCTCAGATGAGTCAGGGATCAGCTAGCTTTGCATCACCCAGGACTCCTGTCACACCTAAACTCCAGTGGTGCAACGGTCCTAGGGTAAGGGTAGGCGTAAGGCCACCATAAACCCGTAGAACTCCCATATCCTAAATCTCATACAACTCTATATCAAATATAACATCATGCCATATCATATTCATAATCCATACAAGCATAATTCATTTCTATAATCAATATAAGCATAATATATATAATTATCTTTACTATATCATTTCATAATATTCTCTTGTTCCTTAAAGATCAAAAGATGCATCTCATATCACTAAGGAACATGAGTACCCAAAAAGGTAACAATTCATACATTAAAACATTAGTATCCTCAAATGACTAACTACGAAGCTCTAGAGTATACTCCCAATACATATATGTCATAATACCATTTAAAGAATATACAAAATATCTCAAAAATTATTACAATGAAGCTTCTTGGAAGAATAGGTCAAGAAGCTGGATCTTCACTATTAGCTCCTTCACGAACTATGCTGTCACCTGAAATCCACAGAAGAGGAGTGAGCCTTCAACTCAGTAAAATATGAACATCATAAATCAAGAATCTGAATATCATATCATGGTCATGAACATATATTTATATGTATATATAGGTATGAAAGAATCACAAGCTTTACTTGAATGAACATAGGTGCTTATAATAATTGGCAATATCAAATCATATCACAAATTGAATCATGGTTCTTATTTAGAATATAGAATGCCCACAAAGAATGACATTATCAAATCTCATCTGATAGAACTGATCTCATGTCATAACATACGTGTCAGTAGCCATACTACCTTAACGTGAACGCATGCTTGGCCAGGCATACGCCTAGAGCTCATGGTCCCCTCTAGGTGGAACACTGATAAAAACCCTATCAGCTGGGCTCCCAAAGTGCATAATGGACTAATGAATTTACTCTCATTGGGAAGAGTGTTCTATCCATGGGGTCATGTGGTTTCAATCTCATAAGAAACATATTGGTCGCAAGACCAGCAACATATATCATTCAAATCAAGTTTAAGAAGTAAGAAGCATGTGAACTTGATCCAAGGAGGTTGATCAAGTCATTTACATTATATACATATATATATATATATATATATATATATATATATATATATGGATGAACAAATCAAGGATGCTTGGTCATATTATTTCAAAGAAATAAGAAATAAATAAAATGTTCATACTTACCTCTTACACAATTTCTCTTAAATTTCTCTTTAGCAATTTTCTCAACTCCAACTTCTCAATTAATTTGATTTTTTTTCCTCCTAAGAAATTTCTCCAAACATACAAAATTAGGGTTTTCTCCAAATCAGTAATATTTAACATGATTTCCTAATAATTAACTATCTTAGAGTCTCTATTCTTAATTAACAACAATAATTTAATTTATCTCTTAAAAAAAATCTGCATTTAATTCGAATTTACTGTTCATATTACTATTCATGACAGTCCCAAAATTCTGATTCTCTTCCACATTAATTACCATTAATGACTTCAAATTGCTTGCAATAAATTCTATACACCCAAAATTAATTATTCTAACTAACATACTTAAATGAATCTAACAGAAAATAACCTTGGAACAAAATTTACCTTATTTCTTCAAAACTGAAATTCCTGAGATTTCTTGCTTAAATTTGATGATTTTTGCCTTAATATAGAATAATCTAGAAGTCTAATGCATTAATTTGAGTATTAATGCCTTAGAAAATAAAATGAAACAAATATGAGAAAAGACTGAAATTAACGAAGAATGATGGAAAGAAGAATCGTGAAAAACACTACTGGGTTGCTGGGGTTAAATAGACCACTGCCCCAGAAATCTCGCTTGCCAGCTCACCTCGCCAATCTTGCCTCGGCAATGCTACCTAGCATAAGCCAGCTCGCCATTCTCACTTTACACTTCCTAGCTCGCCAAATCGATCCGGAAATGCCACTTCGTAAAAGCCACTTCGCTAATCTAATTCGCATATGCCACCTCGCATATACTGCCTCGTCAAACTCTCCTCGCAAACTCTTCATCGCGAATGCCATCTCGGCGATGCCTCTTAGCCAACTCGCTTTGCCTATCTCCCTCTTCGCCAAACTCTGCTTTCGAATTGCCACTTCGCACTTTCCCTCTTTGCATAATACCTCTTCGCATAATGCCTCTTCGCATAATGCCACCTCGCCTTTCCTCTTAGCCAAATCTTCTACGCCAAAATCCTCTTCGCATAGGCTACCTCGCATATGTCTCTTTGCCAATTACCACCTCGGCAATCTCACTTAGCCACTTCGCCACTTCGCTAACTCGCATTGCCAACTCGTAAAATGCCACCTCGTATTATGCCAGCTCGCCACACCAAGATTCTGCTAAGTTGAAACCTTTCCTGGACAACTTACTCTTAACCAGCTCGCAAATGAGCTACAAACGTCAAAACTTACTGTTCTTTTTGCCACTTAATATAGACATATAGAGGCTTAATATATCCAAAATTCAAATCATAAAAGCAACTATACTGACCATGATGACTCTCCAAATTCACCCAGACTTACTGTCCTAAAATTTCATTCGAATAGTCCTGAGAAAATCCACTCTCCACTGAGATATACTTATCCAAAAATCCTGAAATTTTACAGCCAATATTACAACACACAAAGGGTCCCTTTTCATGTTCATACCATTGGCTCAAACTGTCTCAGTCATTCCCAAAAATTCCAAACAGACAGAGACTTCCTTCAGAAACACTCAACCAGACTAGTCCTACACAAAGGGACATAACTCATCACACACACAAAATTCTGCTAACTATTTTATAGAAAGTTAAGACATAAACTCATAGCTTTTATGTTTTACACTTTATCAAATTATTTCTTTAAAATCATAAAATTATCCTCATAATATCCTGTAACTGCAAATTAGAAATTCTAGAATTTCTCAAACATTCATATTTGAAATTAATTAATTCTTCAAACATACAATTTAATAAAAATACAACAAAATTAGTAGATATTACATTCTCCCCCCCTTAAATAAATTCATCCTCGAATTTATAATAATCTGCCTCAAGCCTAAAATAAATGGGGATATTTATCTTGCATGCTTCACTCACTTTCCCTTGTACACTCTTCTATGTCTTAGTTTCTCCACAAAAATTTAACCATTGGTATCTCCTTATTCCTTAGCTTCTTAACCATTCTATCCACGATTGCAGTTGGGATTTCTTCATATGACAAATTTGGTTGGAGATCCACTTCCGGCACTTGCAACACATAAGAAGGGTCGGCAACATACTTCCGAAGCATAGATACATGGAATACCGAATGCACCTTATCCATGCTGGGAGGCAAAGCCAACTTGTATGAAACCTCCCCAACTTTACTCAATATCTCAAAAGGTCCAATAAATCATAGAGACAACTTTCCTCTCTTGCCAAACCATAGAACTCCTTTCATTGGAGAGACCTTTAGAAACACAAGATCTCCAATGGAAAACTGAAGATCCTTCCTCTTCGGATCAACATAACTCTTTTGGCGACTGAAAGCTGTCTTCAATCTTTCTCGAATCAATGGAACCTTTTCTGAAGTATACCTTATCAATTCTGATCCTTCAATATGTTTTTCTCAACTTTATCCCAACACAATGGAGATCTACATTTTCTTCCATACAAAGCTTCATAAGGAGGCATTTGAATCGTGGAATGATAGCTGTTATTGTAGGAAAATTCAATCAATGGCAAGTGAGCATACCAATTCCCTCCAAAGTCTAGAATGCATATCTTTAGCATGTCTTCTAGAGTTTGGATGGTCCTCTCTGATTACCCATCTGTTTACGGATGGAAAGCCTTGCTAAAATCAAGCTGAGTACCCAGACATTCTTGCAATTTCTGCCAAAATCTTGAGGTAAACTAAGTACCGCTATCTGATATGATTGAAACTGGTACTCTATGAAGTTTGACAATCTCATCCACATAAATCTGGGCATACTAAGAAACTCCACAGGTCATCTTGACTGGCAAGAAATGGGCCGACTTGGTCAATCTATCCACAATGACCCATATTGAGTCATAGCCCTTTAAAGTTCTTGGCGATCCGACCACGAAATCCATAGTCACTCTCTCCCATTTCCATTCTGGCAATGGCAAATCTTGGAGTAACCCAGATGGTTTCTGATGCTCAAACTTGACTTGCTAACAAGTTAGACATTTGGCTACATATTCCACAACATCTCTTTTCATTCCACTCCACCAATACGAATTCTTAATATCATGGTACATCTTCATTGTACCTAGATGCACATTATACTTGGTATGAAGTGCTTCCTTAAGAATCATATCTCTTATCCCATCAATTGCTAGAACACACAACCTGCTACCATGCTTTAACAAGCCATCAACCATATGAAATCCTGGAGCTTTTTCTGATCCCACATCATTATTTATCTTCAACAACTGAGGGTCTCTAACTTGAGCTTCTCTAATTTGATCAATGAGAAGCGACTTGACTTGGAAATTTGCCAACAACACTTCTGAATCTGACAATTCCCAACTGATTCCCATATCATGCAATCTCTGCACTTCCCTCACTAGAGACCTTTTACTCACTTGAATATGGGAGAAGCTCCCCAAGGACTTTCTGCTCAATGCATCTGTTATAACATTGGCTTTCCCGGGATGATATAAGATTTCACAGTCATAATATTTAAGCAATTCAATCCATCTTCTTTGCCAAAGATTGAGATCTTTATGCTGAAATATGTACTTCAAACTCTTATGATCTGTAAAAATCTCACACTTCTCACCATACAAGTAGTGTTTCTAGATCTTTAATGCAAATACTACTGCAGCCATCTCCAGATCATGAGTTGGATAGTTCATCTCATGCATTCTCAACTGCCTCGAAGCATAAGCTATCACCCTACCATGCTGCATAAGCACACAACCAAGCCCCACTCGCGATACATCGCACTACACCGCATATCCTCCTTCACCTGACAACAAAGCTAAAACAGGTGCCGTGGTGAGACAAGTTTTCAACTTCTGGAAGCTCTCTTCACATGCATCTGACCATAGAAATTTAATTTGCTTCTGAGTGAGATTGCTTAAAGGTGCTGCAATCTTAGAGAAGTCTTGAACAAATCTCCTGTAGTAGCCTACCAAACCCAATAAACTTCTAACTTCTGAAACATTCGTGAGTCTAGGCCAACTAAGAATTGCATCAACCTTTTTAGGACTGACTTTAATTCCTTCCTTGCTCACTATATGCCCCAGAAAGCCCACATTCTCAAGCCAAAATTCGCACTTCGAAAACTTAGCAAATAATTGATGCTTTCTCAAAATCTGCAACACAACTCTAAGATGTTCTTTATGCTCTTCTTTACTCTTAGAATACATAAGAATGTCATCAATAAACACAATGACAAACTTGTCCAAGAATGACATGAACACCCTATTCATCAAATACCTAAATGCAGCCGGTGCATTAGTCAATCCAAATGGTAACACTAAGAACTTATAGTGTCCATATCTTGTCCGGAATGCCATCTTCGATACATCCTCATTCCGAATCCTCAGCTGATGGTACCCCGACCTATCTTGGAGAAATGACTTGCACCTTGCAACTGATCAAATAAATCATCTATTCTTGGCAAAGGATACTTATTCTTGATAGTTACCTTTTTGAACTACCTGTAGTCAATACACAATCTCATAGAACCATCCTTCTTCTTCACAAAGAGTACAGGTGCTCCCCACGGTGAACTACTGGGTCTGATAAATACTTTGTCAAGCAGATCTTGCAACTGAGTTTTCAATTCTTTCAACTCAACTGGTGCCATACGGTAGGGAGGAATAGAAATCATATTTATGCTAGGTAACAACTCTATACCGAACTCTATCTCTCTATCCGGTGGCAAACCAGGCAATTCTTCAGGAAATACGTCCGAAAACTCATTGACTATTGGAATTTGTTCCAAACCTTTCACTTCCTTACTAGTATCCCGGACATATGCCAAATATCCTTGGCAACCCTTTCTCAACAACCTTCTTGCCCCAATGGCAGATATAACATTATATGGTGCTTCACTCCGCTCCCCTTGGAACTCAAATTCCTCACCCAAAGGTGGCTTAAAGATTAGCTTCTTCCTATTACAGTCTATAATGGCATAGTGCTTGGACAACCAGTCCATGCCTAAAATTACATCAAACTCCAACACTGGCAATTCAATCAAATCTGCATTCAAGTTCTTGCCACCTATGCTAACCACACAAGATGGATAGGAGTTCTGAACTTCGATCACTTCCTCTAAATGAGTAGAAACAACCAACAAACTTTCAAGCAATTTACAAGGCACATGCAACTTCTTAGCAAAACATGATGATACAAATGAATGTGTAGCTCCAGAATCAAACAAAACTCTAGCATTCAAGGCTTGAATCGGAAGAATACCTATAACCACTGTATTAGATGCTTGGGCTTCGTGCTGTGCCAAAGCAAAAACTCTCCCTCTGCCTCTACCCATAGGAGCTGATCCTGAAGCTTGAGACTCATGTTGACCTGATCCTCTGCCAGCCTTAACAGTCCTGCCCAAATTACCTCTACCTCGTACTGGCTGCTGACTGATGCCCCTCTCTCTGCTCATCTGAACTGTAGCCTGTGAAGCCTGATGTCTAGCTCCAAAAGAAGGCCGTGGACAATCCTTAAGGAGATGAACATGCTATCCACACCCATAATATGCACCTGACCCAAAGAAGCAAGGTCCTCTATGAAGCTTACCACATGTAGGACAAAAAGGGTTAGTCCTAGGTGGTGCGGAATTGGCTGCACTATGGATCACTTGAGGAACAAATCTAGAAGGATTCGATCTCTGCTAGGATCTCCCTGATGGACCTCTCAATCACCCTTGAGATGTTGAGTGAGGTAAAATATTCATACTCTTTACCCCACTATCCTGTCTAGAAGAACTCCTAATTTTAGCCTTCTTCTTCTCTTCCCTCTCTGATCTGGCTTCCATTTCCCTATTCTCAATTATTCTTTCTTTTATCTTCCAACTTGGAATAAGAATCAAATTCCAAAGCAGCTAGAAGTTTAAACAATGGAGCCACCAATTCCTTACGAAACCGCTGAATCCATGTCGCTTCTGTAGGCACTAATGCAGGATCAAACTTACTTAGCTGGCTGAACTTCCTGGCATACTCTGAAAACACTCATGCCAGGGGTCTGAACTAATCTCTCAAACTCAATGGATTTAGCGTCCCTCACACTCTCTGGAAGAAACTCATCAAGGACTAATTTTTTGAATCTCTCCTATGATAAATCTTCATTATCTCAAAGCATACCAGAAATGCTTCTCTTGAACTAGTCTTTTGCTTCAGCCTTCATCAGATAACCCACAAATTCAATGGCTCTTCTATCAGGAATCCTTAGAATCTGCACTTTCTCTTCTATTTCCTCAAAGAAATTCGTAGGATCCATTTCTCCCTTATATTCTGAGGGCTTCAGTTTGAGAAATCTTTCAAAGGATACTTCTTCTTGACGCACTACCGGTGGTGGAACTATCGGAAGAACAGGGATTTCTGGAACTACCTGTACTGGAGGAGCCTGCTGCTGCCTCTGCTGAGTAATAAACTCAGCTAATACATCATAGTTTCTCTGCAGCTGGTCTAACTGCTATGCCATATGAGCCACGTCTATTGGTGGCACAAGAGGAACCTCATCTCTTCTATTCCCTCATACTGAACCTTCTTCAGAGGGTAACTCCCACCTAGAACTGCCTCGATCTCGTCCTCTACCGCAACGCGGAGGCATCTTGATACTGATAAGAAGAACAAGCATTAGCAGACTCAATACACATACTTAACACAGATATATATATCAAAGGAAGACACAATTAGACGAGACATGATCCTATGCTCCGTAGTTTTCTTAATCAATACTTACATTAGTGCTCATGCACCTCTATCTATCTTCTATGCTAAGGATTATAAACCTAGGGCTCTGATACCACCTCTGTCACACCCGAACCCCAGTGGTGCAACGGTCCTAGGGCAAGGGTAGGTATATGCCACCATAAACCCGTAGAACTCCCATATCCTGAATCTCATACACCTCTATATCAAATATAACATCATGCTATATCATATTTATAATCCATACAAGTATAATTCATTTCTATAATCAATATAAGCATAATATATATAATTATCTTTACTATATCATTTCATAATATTCTCTTGTTCCTTACCGATCCAAAGATGCATCTCACATCACTAAGGAACAAGAGTACCCAAAAAGGTAACAATTCATACATTAAAACATTAGTATCCTCAAATGACTAACTATGGAGCTCTAGAGTATACTCCCAATACATATATTGTTGGAAATCGAATTCAGAAAAGGGCAGCGGAATAAAATTTTTATTCGATATCCTCCATGATCCATATGAAGATCCAAATCAGAAGGTTAGGGTTTATGCCTTTGGTTGATGATTCAACTTCGGAAGAACGATTCTGAGTCAGGAGCAGAAGCTTTTGCGCCTTCTGCGTCTATGGTATACACACAAATGGATCGTATCTCTTTTGATTCGTCTCACAAACAAAAAGATAATCTCCAAGACATTTTGCTAGAGTCGTCTAAGGGAATTAGGATTAGGGTTCACTTCCTTTTTCTGAAAAATGGCAGAAAAATTAGTCTCACCTAAAAATAGCATCACATATATATTTATGGGCCTTTAACCCTAGCATTAGGTTAACTAATAAAACCCCAATTCGCCCCATCTGACTTGGGCTCGAATTTTGGGCTTATATTAGTTCTTAGCTAAACAATTTAACCCAATGCTTATTTTTTTAATCCATCTCATGAATTAAAATTCCTATTATCGATCCAATCTAAATGTCTGACCCTATAGGTTCCCATAACATTAGCAGTGACTTAAAATCATATTTTATGTCACAAGTAGTAAGGGGTGTCTAGCAACACATCAATGCTACCTAAGTCATGAGAATGTCAATGACTCGACATAACCTTTCTTGTGATAGAATTACCAAGTAATTAAATCCTTTTGTCTTAAATGTCTTGATTGAACACGAGTCATGGAATATGTCATACTCGCATAGTTCAATCTTTATGTTTTTGATACCTGAGTAGACTCCTAAATCAAATGACATCAATATCACATATCGACTCATTTGAGCATGGCTATGCATTTTAGGTCTCAC
>CANXYC011815503.1:0-10764 GCA_948193065.1 Aleurites moluccanus
TATTGTATAGGAGGGACAAATCCTATCTTGATCACTCAACATCCCTCTACATAATTTATGGCATATCCAATTACTGTTTTTATAGTACATCCCGTTACAGAAGACGTTTAACAGTATCAAGATATACAACTCCTTATGTTGGGATCTTTGATGATCTCAAGTCAAAGGATCATACTATTATTATCACTATGAGAAATACTTATGACACTCATATAACAACCCATGTAGTATTCTCATAATGGGTCAATCTAGTACATAGTTCTCCAACACATACTTATGTGTTGACTTGATATCTCATATCCATGACCATTGTCATCAGTCACTATACATACTAGTCTCGACGTATTATTGATATCCTATTTCACAATAATACTTGACTAGAGATGATTTTAGAATATCTTAATCTAGGGACATTATTATAATAATTTATATTACGCAGTTATTCAAATAATCATTATAATGAAAGCCATAAATATATAAATCATGATATAAAATATACCAAAAACAATCATCTGATGATTAGTCTTTAGGGCACAAATCCAACACAAGTTGTTGGGTGATGGTTCATATATTTATCTGTTGATTTATGTTAATGATATGTTAATTGCTGCTAATGATATGAAAGATGTATGTCATCTTAAATTTCTTTTGAACAAAGAATTTGATATGAAAGATCTTGGTACTGCAAAGAAATTTCTTAGAATGGAAATTAAAAGAGATAGGAAGAACCATAAGCTTTGGCTCTCACAAAAGATCTATGTTGAAAAAGTATTGGAGAGGTTTAGCATAGATAAGGCAAAACCTGTTTCTACTCCATTGTCTAATCAGATTAAGTTATCTGCTTTACAATGTCCTCAAACTGATGATGAGAAAGAGGTAATGTCAAAGGTCCCTTATGCTAACGTAGTTAGGTGTTTGATATATGTTATGGTGTGTACAGTACCAGACTTGGCTCATGTAGTTAGTGTAGTTAGCAAGTTCATGGTTAATCTGGGAAAGGAACATTTGCAAGTTGTCAATGGGTCTTTAGATATCTAAGAGGTACTACTGATCTTTGCTTTTGCTTTGGCACTAATGAGGTAATTTCTATTATGGGATTTGTAGATGCGAATTACGAGGGTGACTTTGATGCTAGAAAGTCTACTATAGGCTATGTGTTTACATTAGCAGGTGCTTCTATTAGTTGGAGATCCATAAAACAAAGTGTCATTGCTTTGTCTACTATAAAGCCATAGTATATGGCAATAACAGAAGTTGCCAAGGAAGCCTTGGGGTTGAAAGGTTTGGTGTTTGAGATTGGTTTATCACAGCAAGACCTTCATCTTCATTGTGACAGTCAAAGTACGATCTATTTGGCAAAGAATAAGGTGTATCATGCTCGTACTAAGCACATTGAGGTGAGATTTCATAAGATTAGAGAGTTGATATCTTAAGGTGAGATCTTGTTGGTGAAGGTGGATGCAAAGGAAAATGCAGTTGATATGATGACAAAGGTGCTACCTATGGAAAAGTTCAAACATTGTTTGGACGTGCTCCATGTTACTTATTGTTGATATCATGAAGTTTGGGGTTTCAGGTAGAAATACATTTTCTCTCTACAGGATCATTTCTTCAAATGGGTGAATATTCGCCAAGGTAGAGATTGTTGAGTTATGACTCATATTTATTAGAGAAAAATATTATTTACTGGTGGACCCTAAATATGTGATAGTTAGGCTATTTTATTATTAGGATGATTATGTATTTCTTCATCCCATTTGTATTAGGTTTTAGATTAAGGAAAAATACAAATAGGACTGTAATTCCTCTTCATATTTGTATTAGGTTTTAGACATAGGAAAAATACAAATAGGACTGTAATTCTTAGTCCTATTTTTATAAGGTTTTAGAGCTAGTAACAATATAAATAGGACTGTAATAATCATTATTGAGATATAGTAAAAAAGCAGGTAATTGTCTGTGGATATAAACACTCTTGCCTAACCACCTAAAAATTCTTGTGTTCGTTTTCTCTTCTTTTCTCTATTCTAATTTACAAGTATGTGTGTTTATTGTGTGCTTCCGCTATCAATTGATGGGATTTTAAGTATGAGTGAGAATCCCATGTTGAAAATAGATGGGTTTGGTGAGGAATATATAAGTGGGAAAGACCCATAAATCCAATGTCTTAAGATTTTAGGTTGGAGTGTGTGTCAAATCCACAAGTGTATTTCCTCGCTAGGCTCATGAAGCAGATCTCCTGAGAAATTGGACTCCCTGACGCCAACGCTTAACCTATCAGATCTATGCATGTACTAGAATGATGCCTTGAAAAGTGCAGTAAAATACTGTATCTATTAAAGGATTTGATGCATGATATATATAGATACTTATTTGACAATTTAAATGACTTCAAATTGAGAAGTTATCTTGACGATTCCTGTAAAAGAGGCAATCTTTATACTGTCCCTCTCATTGAAGCATTTGACGTTAGTAAATACTGTAAGTGATGAATTTGTAATCCTATAAAAGTGTTATTTACTCTAAATATTATTTTCCGCTATAGTATCAGATATATTTGGACTTGCAATGAATGGTTTAATAAATGTGAAGGAAAACAAAGGCCACCAATATGTGCCGTGGGCTCAATTCCAAGTTAGGATATTCATTTTATCATTGACGAAGATGAACCTTGTAACCTTGTAGATGATCATTTTCTTGTCCATCCAGCTTTTGACACTCTAACTGCAATTTCAGGTGAGCAAATGGTTCGAGAATACACGATGCTTGGCTCTAAAATCTAGGAAGGCGAGTGTTTAGATTAACTAAATGAATGTTATTGTCTATCACAACTTGTTCTTTATAGCTCATGGCTACAGTTTGACTTGAGTTGTTAATACTAGATTTAGATAAACAAATACAAATTAATATCTTTGGAGGTGATAGACAAATAACAAAATTTTGCATATTATTTTTCTGTGTCAACATTTATATGGATATTTTCCAATCAGCTTTACATGATTCTTTCGAGAGTTAAAACTAGGGAATCTTGCTTTGGATTTTAAGCTTGGCAATTATCTTGATAATAGGCAGAAAGAGCCAAAGAACTTTGCAATTCTAGCCCTAAAATCCCCAAGGAACCAGATTAGAGGATATGGAGGATAAATCGGCTGATCTTGAAGAATATTAAACAATACCTCTAAAAAAATTTAAAGGAACAAAGTCCATAAGCAGCAAGTTGAAGAAAAATGAACCGAAAAGATCTTCCACTGGATCACCTTCTAAAAGCAATGAGGTATTTTTTGGCTTTTTCATTTGTGCTACAGATTTTAAATTTATTTTCCTTCTGGCCAAGAGCCCTGCCTTTTAGTCTCTGTGGCCTGTTTATTTTGCTATATTTTTTCTCTTAACATGTTGTAGTGATTGATTGTGTTGTGATTCATATTTGGGATTAACTTCTGTAAATAATTAGACCTGATACATACATACATATATATTATATATATTGGATTTAACAGCATTACTTTCAACATTATCATTAATGCTGACCTTGTGTTTTTAATCTAAACCAATCCGGATCTGTTTCATTTGGTGTCTCGTCTCCTGTTTTATATACTTTTTTGTGAGCCACGTAACTCTTTTTTCAAAATATTTTGGCAGCCAACATTTTTTTTAATGATGTGGCGTATAAAAAAAAAGTATATGAGATATATAATAAGACACCAAATGAGATAAAAAATCCGAATTGATACTAAACATATTTGATTATTACTCAACTCCCTTAATTGTTACAATTACAGATATTACTCTTATAATTTTTAATCTCCCTTTGAAAGTCCTTTTTGTTTTAATTATTTGAAAAAAAGACATTAATATGAGCATCTGACCGCGAGCTGAGTTATTCAACAATTATGTAGAACTTGCAATTTTGAGTTGTGACTATGAATCTTTGTTGAAATAATAAACTTTAATTTCAGTGGTTAGTGTTAAAAGTCTTTTTGTTTTTTATAACATCTTTAACTAAGGTTCATGAATTACTGATTTATGTTCAATGAATCTTAAATGTGAAAGGTCTAATGTGTATTATAAATGTGCATTTTTGAATGGTTACTAAATAAGAAAAAATACAGATCAGTTTTTTCTTCTTTCCCTCTTTGACACTCTTAATAGAATTTTATTTTATTTTTTTAATGTCATTATTCAGATGAGTATTGATCATGACGTAAGCTTGAAAAATGTTAAAATCAAAAACAAAGAAAAGGAAGAAGAGAGTCAACTCCATTTCAACTACAGAATCTCAAGCGACTGAAGCTGAGATGGAGAGACTTTGTAGAGCCAAGGTTAGGATAGAGAATATGAAGCAGACATTGCTGAGACTGCAAATTGGCAAAGCTAAAAAGTTTAATAGAAACCAATTACAACATCAAGAATCTTTTTTTTTTTTCCCTGTTGCAGAGCTAAGAGAAAAAGTTTGATCTTTGGACAAACCTCTTCATATTTTTAGCAGGTTTTGCTTGCATGTAAATATTTTGTTTCTATCTGTTGTAAGTTGATTAACGATAATTACCAATGATAGTAATATTTTAAAGTTTGTTGAATCTGTCAACTTATTTTAAGAGTTGAATTTAATAGGCATTGTGACTTTAGTAATTTTTTTCCCATGTCTAATAAATTGATATAAGTTGAAAGAAAAATAATTATAGTCTAATAACTTCATATTCCAATATAATTATTAAATATAATTATATTTAACATTAATAGGAAATTAAAATATTCATAATTTTATAAATTTTGAATTTCACATGAAAATATTAGTTTATATTATTAAATTATTATTTTGATTGCTTTACCATTTATAATTTATTTTAGGTCAAAGCTACAAATAAAACTTTAAACTATATTATTTTACTTATTTAAATTCTTTTTTTTATATATATAGTTCAAATAAGCCCATAAATTATATCATTTGGTTCAAATAAGTTCAATTTGAATGAAAAAATTAAATTTTCGTCTAAATTAAATATATTTAAGTTAAATTAAAAAATTTATTTATACCTTTACCCTTTATTTTATTGATTAAATATAAAAATTATTTTTCATTAAACTAAGATCATTTGAAATCTATTTTCATTAGTTTTATTTTATTTTTCATGAAATTTTTATTTATTAATTATAAATTTTTTATTATATGAAATACTTAATATTTAATAGAAAATAACCGTATTAAAAAAATATAATAATCACATGTACGTAATGTATATGCGAAACTAATACTTACTATATATAAAAATATCTTAAAAGGATAAATATTTTGATTAGAAGAAGAAAACATTATGTTTAATATAAAAGACTAAAAAACCATCACCATTTTTAGATAATTGGATTAAAAATATAATATTACTTATATAAAAAAAATTTAAATTTATCAATATACTCTATAAATACTTCTACAAATATCATTAGGGATGGCCAAAGTTGGACTTGTGATGGATTTTACTGAACCTATGCTTGACCCATTTAAAAAATTATGGCCCACCACCTCCTGCTTTGGGTTAGCCGATTAGGCAATGAGTTAGAGTGGGTATATTCAGTTTTATTTTTAGTTCTTATTAAATTTATTTATTTTTTCTCTTATTCTCTCTTAAAAAAAAATTGAATTGTTTTCTCGTTTATATATTTATTTGTATATTTTGGCATTGATATACTGCTATACATTATATATACTTATTCATTTATATTATGATTTTATTATATTAATATTTAACTACAAATTTAAAATCATTATTATCATTGAATAATAATACTGAAATTAATAAATAATTCATTAATAAATAATAAATTTAAAAAAAAATTATAAAATATCGACGAGTTAACAATGGAATACCATCACTAGTCAATAATTATAAAAAATTTTAAATTTTAAACAATGATAGGAAATAAAAAATAATAGATTACATATCATAAAATAGCTAAGATTTTCATTGCAAATTTGATAATTTTAAAAAATAAATTATAACAATAATAACAGTTTAGCAATTAAATAACGATGGTTTAATGAGAAACTGAAGTTATGACTAATTAAGTGACAAAATTAATTATAGAGAAAATAATATTATTTTAATCATCTTATTCCATTTAAAAATCAGCAACGATCAAATTGATATTACAGAAACTTGATCAGTCAAAAAATGACGACGGATGTATTAAAATTTATCACTAATTTATTTAGCGATCAAGATTTATGTGAGGCAAATCATACATCCTTATTTAATAACAACGTTTTTCATTTTTTTAGTCTAATACTTGAGATTTTTTTTTACTTGTATGTATTCTGAAATTCTTGTAATGATGTATATAAAATTTGTTATAGAATGTTTATTTTAAAAGTGAGATTTTTTTGTTTTGATTTGAATTTCAGAGTTTGTATTTGTACAAATTTTTGTGAATTTATATTCAAAATTTTAAAGAAAGAATTTGTGATATGTTGTAGTCTCATGTGTCTAGTTTAAGTGGAAGGAAAAATCGAGACCTTTAGACTTTTGTAACTCAAGATAGAGCTGGTTTAGCATGTACTACCGAAGTTAATTTTTTTCAGCTTCTATTGTGAACAGTATGCGTGAATGGTAACCGTGAACAGTAACCATGAACAGTAGCGTAAACAGTAAACTCGAGATTTTATTTGACAGTAGTTTCTTAACTTCCTTTTCCTCTTCTTTCTTTTTTCTTCTCTCTTCTTTTCCATTTCCTATTTCTCTCAACCATAAGTTATTTTTCTTCATTTTTAAGGTTTTAATACTCCAATTAAACCTTATTAATACTAGAAAATACAAATTAAAAACTATAAGTGCATCAATTCAAGCCAAATTCTTCAAAAAAAAATTTGGACGAGAAAATAAAGTAATTTTCTCAAATATTCATTTTAGTTTGAGTTAAGTTCTTTATTAGATAGAATAGTTATTTTTAAGATGTAGGTGATCTTTTGTGAGCATTAATGGCTAATAATTATGGTTAGATTTAATAGTATGAAGATTTATGAATAGTACTGTGAATAGTAAATTTTCTCTATAAATATTATTCAAATTTTATTTATGGTTAAATTAATGCTAGAATTTATTTATAGACTAAGGAGCTTATAATTTATGGAGGATTATTTTATGTGATTGTTTTGAGAAAACCCTAAATTTTGGAATTTTGGGGATTTTTATTTAGAAGAAGAAAATTCAAGGAATTAAAAATCTTTTAAATTTGAGCAAGAGTTGAGTTTGACTAGAAAGTTTTTTAGTACTAAGAGGTAAGTGTGAATTTGGTTTCATGTATATGATTCTCCATATGAGTATTTTTGCTAAAGTATATTATATTCATATATATATATATGTTATTTATGAATTCAATTTATTGAAACCCTTCTTAAATAGAATCTTTGAATATTGATAATGACTTGATTATTTTCCTTGGACCAAGTTCATTAATAAGCCTTTGTTATGCATAATATTTTATGTTATTTATATATTGTGATCTCTTGATCACTTTTAATTATTGTTGAACTAATACTTGATATGTATATCACGGAACATACATTATAGAACGCTTTTTTCAATAATAATTAATTCATAGGTCCAATATGCACAGCGAAAACCTGACTGATTGGGTATAGTATCAGTGTTCCACCTAGAGGGGATCATGAGCTCTAGGCATATGTGCCACGTGAAGGTAGCAAGATTACCCAAACGTTATGATATGATATCAGTTCTATGTTATGTTTATTTGATAATGTCATTCTTTATAGACATTTATATTCTTAAAAAAAATCATAATTTGATATCCATATATGTATTATGAAATGATTGGATAGTGCTACCCTTTGTAAGCACTTATGATATTAATATATATGTTAAGATTTCTTTCTAGTACCCTGGTACATGTTCAAGATTTTCTATTTAAGTATTCTATTTATGTTATCCATTTTAATTGTTCACATCTTACTGAGTTGAAGGCTTACCACTCTTCTGTGAATTTCAGGTTTTAGCTTAGCTCGAGATAGAGTTAATCCTAAAGACAGAGCTTCTTAATTTTCTTCTCCACAAGAAGACTCTTTTATGTAATATTTTTGGATAATAGTGGAATTATATGTATGTATTCATGTCTATGAGAAATATACTCTTAAAAGATCCGTAGATGTGTGTGATGTTGCTTATTCTTTTATTGCCATGGATGGCATTGTAGACTTTTCCTTATTCCATATTGATGTTAGAATTATCTTTTGATCAATAAGGAATAAGAGGAAATGTCATATCAGGCAGATGAGATATATATAAGATATGGATGTTTGACATGATGCTAGTATGCGTTGTATGTTTGATCTAGGTTAGTTAAGGGTTCTACGAGTGTACGGTGGCCTTATGCCTACTCTTGCCCTAAAACCGTCGCACCGATGGTTTTGGGGTGTGACATTTAGCAACAGAAAAATTATCGTCCTAAAATATATAGTGTAAAAGTGTAAGCTACGGCTATACTCGCAAATGCACGAGGCTATTGTAGCAATGGTGGTAAGGACATCCAAAGTCATTCTTTACCAATAAGAATTAATCGAGATAAATACAATTGATGGTTGTCACGATTTAAAATAAATAAAAATAAAAAATAAAATAAAATCCTAAACACTTTAATTCAAAGTTGTTGTGATTATAGTAAATTAAAAAAGCTTTTAAAAAAAGAGCCAAAGAAGTTAGTGATTCGAGAGAGAGAGAGTGAGTGAGCAAGTAAACTTTGTGAGCAAAGTGAGTGATTGTGAGCAAAAAGATTGATTGTGAACAATTGTGAGAGTTTAGTGATTGTGAACAAATTGAGTAATTAAAGTGAACACAATAGCAAAATTGTGATTGAGAGAATTGAGAGAAAAGAATATTGAAAGAGAAGAGAATTTAACTAAAAATCAAAATAGAATGGCTCAAACAACAAATGGTAATTTAGAATCCAAAGTGAATGGATGAATCAACGTAATATAGTTCATGTTTAAATTAATATCATAACCATTCAATCAATTCAATTATATCTACTATAATCAACAACATATAATTAAATAAATTAAATGGTTAAGGGAAAAAATATATTTGATCGATAGACACTTTCGAATTGCTTACTCGTTGATCACGACCACAAACAATCTGTAATTAATTCAAACAAATAAACCAATGTGAAATTGAATTGCAACATGATTGTTACAATTGTTACAATATAAAGAATGGGGCTACCATTACGTATGATCGCCTATGATAGACCCTTACAAAGAGAAGAAATTACAATAGAAATAAATCTTAAATTCAACTAAATGTTATTGGCATTGGAAAAGAAAAACAGAGAACAAAAGAAAAGAAAAGCTTATGTATCTACACACACCGTTTGCTTCTGTGTTTTTGTTCACCTTTTATTTTCTTCTTGATTTTTGTTTGCTAAGTAAACCATGATTCACTATCTACTCCATGTGTTTGGAAATTAATCCCAAGTAATTTCCTTTCCGTCTTTAACCCATAAATCAAATCAGCTTCTATTTTGGAATTAAAATCACATAGAAAATGCTGATTAATTTCCAGTGCGATAAGGGCATGTTTGCGTCTAATACATGCGTGAATCATTTTACAAATTTTTACACTGGCATGTTGAATTGTGCATGACTGTATTGCATCATAGGTTTTCGAAACTAATTGGACCATGGGTTTGACTGAATCATAAGCCCATGTCTAGTTGGCCTTAATAGAGCTTCACGAGTGTGCTATAGTGCAACACGGGTGTGCTGGAGCATGATTGAATAAACATGGGTGTGTTGATCATGAGCACAAGTATATTATACTTGAGCATGACTGTATTGGTATTGAGTACGGGTATATTGGTTCAAGAGATAGGAGCAGGGGCGTGTTGGTCTTGGACACAACCTTGTTGCTTAGTTCTTCTCAAGCTTAGACCCATTTTGCACGAAGTTTTGATTTTCAATCCAATTCTTAAGCCCATTTAGATTGGTACTTGACCTGAACTTCAGGTTTGTATAATTTCTTGCCAAAAATACCTGAAAATTAAAAACATAGAGAAATTTTCGCCAAGCCATTATTAACAATTTATTAAAAATACTATCAAATATAAATAAAAATTAATTAAATATGATAAAAATATTACTAAAATATATAAAAAAATAATGTCAAAAATGTGTCGATTAATTTCTCCACACTTAAGTCATTGCTTGTTCTCAAGCAAAATAAAATAAAAGATATGCTTAGTTTTTAGAACAATTCAAGGATTAAAATATAGTACAAGTAAAACATCAAGTATTCAATATAATTAAATATCAATAATTCATAACCTTCAAAACATATATTAAAAACATCAAAATTAAAAATTAAAAATTTAACATGGTAATAAAAATTTGATTCTTCAAAACCTCACATTCTCTCAAGTATCTAAGGGAGAGAAATTTGAAGCACTCAAAAATCAAATCATGCATCATTATTGTCATAAGCTTGCTAATTTATTCAATCTCCACCACCTAATCAGAATTTCAAACTTTAAACCAAATGTCTTTTCATTTGGTTGTAATGGGGTTTGGGTAAAAAGGGTAGGACACACAAAAAAAAAAAAAAAAAAAAAAAAAAAAAAAATGGTAAAAATATTAAAAAGTAATTCAAAAATGAAATAAAATAAAAATGTAAATTAAAAAAACACCAAAAATTTTAATTCACAATGTTAAAATAATTTTACTAACCCATTAATTATTTTATTTTTGCCTTAAGAACCAAT
>CANXYC011815515.1:0-22657 GCA_948193065.1 Aleurites moluccanus
AAAACTAACAACTTACCAAAAATTCTTCAAAAACTTCTTTGAATTAATTAGCTATCCAAATGAGTTTTTCTTTGGAATCTAAGGTTGGATTTGTGTTTACAAGGTAGGAATTAGTATAATTCCATCCAAAAATGGAAGAAAATTATAAGTTTTGGTGTTAGCTTAGGTTGGCCGAAAATTAGAATGAAGAACAATGAAGATTCTGCAACTTTAAAGCTTTAGAAAGATGACAATGGTGAAGTGGTGGTAAAAATCTATTCAAATATCTAAGGTTTGATCCAATGGTTAATGTTTCATGATAACTTTGGTGAAACCTAGCCATCCAACCATCCATTTTGCTTACTTTAATGCTATTTGTCTATCCAAAGTCAACATTGGTGGCTAACACATACATTTGCCATACCAAATCAAAAATCAATGGCAAAAATCCAATGTTTTTAGCTTATGATAGCAAATTTGCAACCTACTGATCCAACCGTCCATTTTTTCATCATTTGATCCAATGATTTGTTTTAATCAAGCCTAAACTAATGTCATAAGGTTGCATACATAGTATAATTCCATACCTCAAAAGACCATAATGCCCTTAGATCAACCGAAACACTTCAAGCACCTCAATTGAGAAGCTTACCCGGTACAATTTTTAATCGGGTTTATTTTTCTATCAAATCTTCAAATAAATTAAATAACACCATTTTCATTCCCTTAAATCATTTCATACCTTTAAATATTGTGTTAATTCCATAAGAACTCGAAGGGGGTACGAAATGACTATTTTGCCCCCAGTTCACAAAATTTCAAGTTTCTTCCAATTTCTTCCTAACAGCCTTTAATGTACTTTTACATGTGTAAAACTATCTAAAACATGCATATTCATTCAATTTAAGCAATAACATGCATCATACATAACATATAAGTAAACATAGAATCCCCTTAGAGTTGTCCCTTTAAGCTTATGTTCTAAACCTTTAAGCTAAGGTGTTACACATATCTTATACAATAAGCACACTAATATATTACAAAAGAATAATGATATTTGTGTTCAATAAATTGGTTCAAGTGACAATCTAACAGATTTGTTCACTAAGGTATTATCTACTGGAACATTTAAGAAATTAGTTAACAGTATTGAAATGTGTCGCCTTAAAGATTTTCAGTGATATTGCAAATATGGGGAGTTTAATACTATACTATTTTTCCCTTAACCAAAGGTTTTGTCCTATTGAATTTTCTTAGTAAGATTTTTAATGAGGCAGTATACCATTTGCAATGCGAGAATATTATACTTTTTTTCTTCACTAGTTTTTTTTCCCACTGAGTTTTTACTAGTAAGATTTTAATGAGACATATTCTTTATAAAGATGGACATCTATTTACCCCACTACTCATAAATTTTTGTATTTAAGTTTAATTTTATTGCACCATTTATATTGTAATTTATGATGGATTTATATATATTGTAACTTATGGTGAAGATGAATCTTATAAATAAGAGTTCATATTATTTTGTAATACATACTAATAAAATAATATAAATCTCCCTTTTTTATATTCTTATTATTGTTCTTGTTCTTGTTCTTATTCTTATTCTTATTTTGTTTATTTTTCATAACATTATTATATTTATATCCTAATTTTTTATTCTTAATGAATTGAAAAAAAAAAATTTACATTAATAATCAATGGGTTAATATAATAAATAAATCACTTGCAAAAACTAGTGTGCACAAATTGAGAAATGAACCAAGTTAAAAACTACGTCGTATTTGCCAAAAGCCATAGTTTAACGCTAAGAACCTAAACTACTCTATTATCACTTCAAGTCTTTGTCTCTTTTCTAACGGCCCTAGCTCACCTCCTCTCTTCTCAATAATGTGTGGCCGGAGCTCTCGCCGGAGCTCGTAGGTGAAATTCTTTCCCTTTTTATTTTCTCTTTGACTCTCTTAGTTTATTTTTGATCGCACCTAAAATAGAAATCTGCCTAAACCCGCAGACCTGTATCCCGCCATCCTTTTTTACCGGATTTCGGTGATCCCATCGCTGAATTTCCTTCTTCCAATTTTGGCCACCGAAAATTTCCCTTTGCTACAAAACACTACAAGAGCCAGGAATCAAACACCATCCGAGCCAACCCATAGTAGGTGAGTTCGCTGATTGGAGATGACCTAATATTGAAGTGACAAATTAATAAATTTTCCTGTCAACGGATACTGATTTGGAGTTTTTAGTCTGATTGGTTTTTTTTTTTTTTGAGAATAGAATTGTTCGATTTGAACTGCAAATGTGTATTATGATTTGGAACTTTGTTTTGAATCTGTCGAATATGAACTGCTTAATGAATTTGGGCATGTTATCGTCCGATTATATTAGATATGAATTCATCTGCAGTCTATTTCATTTTGTAGATATTTCATTTTATTTTTTGAATGTATTCGGGCTCTCAACCCATGTATGTGGTAGGCTTATTCATATTTGGGACTGTATGTATAAAGCATTCATGAATTTTAATCAGGAATGGGTATCATGGATTAAAAGTACAATTAAATTTAAAATTTGATAATACTAAAGTGTGGCCAAGCTAAAATTAATAACAAATTTATAGTCCCGCATCTCTTTTTGATGAGATAATGACACACTTAATTTTACTATTATGTAAAAACAGATATTGAGTAGTCCAATTTTTACAAGTCTTGGAATTTGTGATTGGAGCAAAAGTCTTGAAATGGTTAACAGGTTTGCTCGATTCAATGCCTACATGTGGAGTTTATCTTCAATTGTTAACAATTCTGTGTTGGACAGGTATGGACTGTTTTGATTTGCATAGACTATCATGTTGCAGTGCATAGAGGGATTCATTACTTCCCTATTACGGTGTTGCGATCTTGATTTATACAAACAATCAAGAGGCCTTGAAGATCCTGAACGTCTTGCTAGGGAAACAGTGTGTATGCTATTACTCCCTACATTTATTTATCCTGTGACTTCCTTTAGGCTCTTGTTCTTTTTATCTATAATACAATGTTGAAATTAATTGCCTTGTGTTTTCAACAAGCTTTTTACTGTGAATTTTTACCTTTGTGTTTTCCATTATGGAAGTCCCATGAAAAAGAAAACATTGAATATATACAAGGTTTTGTGACAAAAATGATTTCTAAAACCTTTTCTAGTATTTGCAATTTGTCCAAATTTTTAATTTTATCAAATTTTACCTATTCCCAAACATAGTGCAATTGTATACAACTGCTTAAAATTTGTCAAAATTAGAAAGAAAAACTTTAGAACCCCAATAGCTTGCCAAGTTCCACTAGTAAAGTCTCTTCCAAATACAAAAAGCCCTTTAGCCTCATCAAGATAGGCATTGATATAGGACAATTAGTAGTACTACATCATGAGGCTGGATTTTAGGTTATCAGCGAGAGAATGAGTAAAAAAATTAGGTAACCACCAAAATTTTTAACTAATACTAGCTAGGCAAAAAAATAGCAAGGGGAAAACAAATTGTAGGGGCTGTTGGCAGAGATATTTAGATGCTATAAACAATAATGTGAACTTGAAATTAAGAATTAGGCTTCACACCTAAAGTTCACCAGCATTTAACCTAGAATAGAGACATCTTTAGCCTTAATTTTATTTAGATTTAAAAGACTAATGCAACAATTCTAAATGTTTTATGTTATTAATATACTATATGTGTTGTCTTCTTATATAGGATTAGTTTATCTTATTTTATTTCTTTTGGTCCTCATGTCACTTAGGTGTGCGCTTGTGCCTTGGCTCTTGGACCTCTTTGCACCTTTCTTTAGTAACTATGATGATTTATTGAATTGAATCCTTAGCAAGTATTAACTAGAAACCAAGGGCTCACTTCTCGAATTATTGCTTGTTAGCCATGAAACCTCTCGACTTTGAGGGCTCCTTTCTGACTTCAGCAATAATAAATTTTTTCTCTTGAATACTAGTTAGGGGAGAAGAAGAGGGGGGGTGGGGGGAAGAAATCCAACATCCTTGGCATCTTGAACAATGAAGTCAAACTCCTTTGTTTCTTCTATTTTCTTTTAGCCTAGTCCTTGACAAAGAATATGATATAGATGAGTATAATATGATTTAGAGGCATTACAACTATTAGAAGACGTAGCTCAAAATCATTTAAAGCGGAAAAAAAGAATTCATAGTCAATCCCAAATAATTTTGGGATTAAGGTTGAGTTGAGTTGATGCTCAATATCCATTTTAGGAAACAATTGTAAATTCTTCTTCTTATAAAAATTAATTTGCATAATCAAGTTTGTGATTAAGCTACGCCCTTTTCTTGCTTTAGAGATGATTTCACCCACTTTCAGTTAACTAAATTTAATCAATTTCAATTCTCTATAGCCACATTTCAATTTTCTTTACTACCCTGAATATCCAAAACTGAAAAATATTAGAATTTAAAGCATTCCTCAAGCTCTAGGTCTAATAATATTATTTATCCTTAACTTTACACGGTTTTTTCAAATCTGTCTCCTTTTTAAAAATCACTCAAATTTATTTCATATGCTTTAGTATTGGTTACAATTGTATCCAAGAGCTCCTAGTTATGTGACGGTGCATCTGTGGCATCAATATGGCATGCTGATCTGGACTAAATAATTTGTTGTGAGAATCCAGCCACCAACCCCATAAACTGATGTCTCTTGTGCCCCTTCTAAACTATGCCTTTCTTTTTTACTATCAACTCATGTCCTAATTACACATAGCAAAGGGACATGAGAGGTGTTATTGATTATTTTTATATTATAAAAAAATAAAAATTTTAATAATTGAAAATTTGTTTAGAGAAAAAAAAATTTGAATTCCGATAAAAAAATTGTTAAGACAGAAGACCGAAAATCCTAAACTAAATCATAGCCAAAAATCATTTTTAGCTCTACTATTGAAGAATTTACTTTCAAGACGAAAACTCATTAAGAATTAAAAGGTCTTATAAGCCCAATGGATTGTAGACAAGAAGGACAGGTTACAACTAAGGTCCCACTATCTAAAACCCAAAAAAGCCTAGAAACACTACCACTATAAAAAAAGTCATATCTGCAACAAATTGAATGTTGAAGATACAAAAATCTAGTGAAGAGAGTAAGGATGAAGAAAACAAAAATAAACTTCAGTGATATCCAAATAGCCAAACCAATCAAAACTCTGCTGCTAAAGAGAACCAAGATAAAAAAAAAAATCTGTTATTTGTGACTTTTTGTTCGTTTGGTCATACAAATTGAACTGCCCTGAAAATAAGAGTCATTAACAATGGTAGTTGAGAAATAATAGTAGTATGAACTCTTCAAGTCAACCATTCTAGTTGAGCTAATGGCAATGTATTTATTGAGGGATTTGATTTGAGGATTTTTAACTAAAGTGGTCAAGTCATTTAGGGATTTGAGTTGAAATTGAAAAAAAGGGGTGTATGTTTAGGAGTAGCAAAAGTTGCTTGTTTTAATGGTTTTGGTGTAGGAGTGTAATTGAGTTGAGTCAAGTTGATGCAATATTGAAATCAAACTCAACTTGATTAGAAAATTCGAGATTTAAAACTTGATCAAGTTTTAATTTTTATGCTCGAGTTTGACTTGAATGGATGCTTGAAAATCAAGTTATGCTTGAAAATCAAGTTTAACTTTGTTATCAATTAAAAATTGGCTTATGTATGAATATTAAAACAAATGTCAAATGAGCTTGATTTCGAAATCAAATTAGTACATTATTATTCGAATATTTTCTATAAAATTAAATATATTTGATAGATCATATAAAATTTAAATATCCAATTAGGCTCATGAATTATTTGAGTATTGTTCGAACTCGACTCAACTCTTTACTCGAGTTACTCAAGTTTAAAGCTCAACTCAACTAATACAGAGTCAAATTCATATATTTTGTGAACTGGGTGAGAGTACTAGGAGACATTGTCGTGTTTTCTAGTGATTGGGGCACTAATGAGAATTGGTCATTGGAAAATGTTTTTCTATTCAAAAGAAAAACCAAGTCACTTTTAAGGAAAATTAATTTCTCTTTTCAAAAGAGGAAAACATTTTTTAAAATCTAACACTTTCATTATAAGTGATGGAACACCTAAAGGAAATATATAAACATGTACCTATTAGTTCATCGATCACTATTGGTGATCCTTAGTCGTCATCACCAATGATCTCTACAATGTACCACTTCTTATGTTTCTTTATTTTGTGAGATTCAGTATTGAATAAAAAAATAAATTTCTTTATGAGTCTATTTTTATAGTTTTATAATTAAAAAAATCATTTTCAATATACTCCAAATGTCATACAATAATTTTTGTTTGATTTAGTAGTCAACCAAACAACAAAAAATAAATTATTTTCTTGGGAATGTTTGGAATTTTTGTTTTGTAGACAAGTTATTTTCTATGACACAAATAGAGTCTAAGACTAAAAATATTACTAAGTACTCTATATTGTCCCAAATAAACCTAATATTACATTAAATCTAAGTTTTGACTATAAATTTTATAATTCTTGAATGTTTTGTCATCTTCATTACCTTTTTGCTAATTTTTATCCTTCCAACATCCTGTTTCATTGTTTCTATTTGTTCTACACCTTCTCCAACATCGCTCTTCAAAAGTTCCTCTCTCTTAAGCTCATCTTTAGTTTTCTAAGCAATCCTAGATATATACATTAATTGCCAAGTTTTTTTGTTGAGGGTCTTTCGCTTGACTCTTCAAAACCAAAACCATGATTACACCCCTTCAAATTGAAGCACTGCTTATATATAGAGGTGGAAATCAAACTGACCAAACCGATTAAACCGAACCAAATTGAAACCAATGGTTTTTTAATTTATTTAGTTTGAAAATAAAATAAACCAAAAATTTGGTTTGATTAGTAGTTTGATTTTTCCTCGGTTTCAAACTGAATGAATCAAAATTATATATATATATATATTGCTTTCTACTAGTATTACAATTAAATATATTTGATTTTATTTTATATATAAATATATTTTTTTTAACCTAATATTAATTTAAAAAAAATGACCATCCATGAAAATTAGTTAAAGATAAATTAAAAAGAGTTTAATTATTGAGAAAAAATACAAGTTTTAGCTATGTTCATTAATGAAATAGACAAGTTTTATGTTGTACAATATTGAACTATTTTTGAAATTTTTTTATTACCAATACTTTATCGGTGTTTTTTCTCAAATTTATAATAAAATAATGACAATTTATAATTTTTTTTTTTGTTTAAAATCGACAAATCGAAAATGTTCAAACCAAATCAAATCAATGGCTTGACTATAATGATGGTTTAATTTGGTTTGAAAATTTTCAAACATAAGAGTCTGATTTGATTTGATAACAATCTTTTAAATCCACCAAACCAAACCGATATCACCCTTACATACATCCTTGATTTGAGGATTATCTTCTACCTTGAATGCTTGACTCTTCAAATTGCTGCATATCATGCTATTTACATACTGCCCATTTTAAAGTATACATCCTTTAGTGCATCTTTCAAGATAATTGGTCTCTCAAAGCTTTGCTTTCATCTCTTGCCTTGCACTAATTTGTGATTTGCTTAATCTTCTAATATAATTCTCTGTGCCATGCCATCATAATCCAATAAGCTTTCATTGTGTGGTAAACCTCACTTCACAATCTTCATTGATGCCCTACTGATCAAATTATAGTTCGATAGAATTAAACCAATGCACTTTTCTTTCTTTATTTTTTCTCCTCTTGGCAAATTTCTTTCTCTACTTTAATTGGTCAAGCTGTTTTTTTTTTTTAATTTCTTTTTTATTTAATTTCTTTTATGTGTTAGAGAGAAAATGGAGCAAAAACATTAGTAGTCTAGATCTAATTTTTGCATTAAAAATTAGCACCATAACTTTCTCATAGACTTTTAACTAATTTAGTTCAATTAGACCTAACACACACAAAAATTAAAGTTTAGTAACTTAATTATAAAAAATTGATCTTTTGTTACCATAATAGGATTTGAGAAATAATTTAGTGGCCATTACTATAATTTATAGTGGAATTTGCTTACCAAATGACAAAATGAGCGGAAGCGTGTGTGGAAGATGTTTTAAATTTTAGTTTAAGTTTATGGTCACTCAAGATTTCCAATAAGGATACAACCGAATATGATCCAGAACAAATCATGCAATTACCAAAAGGGATAATGGTAAATGAATTTGCTTTTCATAGTCTAGTATGAGTCGATTTGACTTTTGGGTTTGAGCACTCCAAATGTGATGCTTCTAAATCATCCATACGAGTACCGCTTGATCGAACTTGCTTCTTGAACTTGGGTTGTTACCAGTCACCTCTCTTGTTGCCCGAAATGACCAAGCCATCCTCATGTTCGTTGAAGCTCGATTAAGATCTTGTGAAGATTAGGTGTTTGGTGTTTCTTCCTTAACCCACCAATACTAATCCATAGTTAAAGTCAAGAAACAAGAAATGAATAAGCTAGAAATTCTTTAATCCTCAAGTCAATTTTCATATGGCAAAGGCAATTTGGAAGCAACATCTTCCTTCCTCCACCTTGAATTCCATGCACAAGGAGATGCGAGAATAACAATCAAAATTATCTATATAACACAAAATAAATTACATGCTAAAAGAAAAAGAAGAAAATATAAGATTACTTTTACTTGGTCTCAAAACCATTTGTAAAACATTCAAGGAAGAAAGAAGAAGATGATTAAGAAGAAGATGATTAAGAAGAAGATCTTTCTCATTATCTTGAAAGGAGAAAGTGAAGAATATATACAATTCTTCATCTCACTTATATCTCTCTACACATTCACTTGAGAAACTAGAAAGAAGGAGAGAAAGGAGAAGAAGAGAATGAATAATACTCAGTTAACCTTAGTACTCTTTCATTACATCTCATAATTCTCTACAATCTCCACTAAGTGGAGTTAGTGGGAGACCAAGATGAAAGGATGAATGAAAAGGTGAAGGACTCGTCCCCAACTAACTTGATAGAGACTTGCATGGCTTGATTAAGCTAATCTCTTTCTAACTAGCTTAAGATAAGTCCATTAGGCCTTGATTAGGTTATTGGAGAATCTCTACACCAAGTCTATACATTTGAGCTTAGGAGATTTTCAATTAAAACCCAAATGCCCATCTTCCTTCTCTAAATATGGGTGGAGCCCATATTAAAGGAAGAATTTCTTGCCATGCATTTAGTGGGTTGGGCCCACAATGCTATAAGAGAATCATCTAGCCCAAGTCTTTTGTTCCATATCCAAATGTGAGTTTGGCCCGCATTAATGGAAGATGCCCATTACCTTAAAACTTAGTGGACATTCTCTACACAAAAGTCTATGGGAAATTTCACTTTGCTCTTTTTGCTATTTACAACAAAAAATTGAATGCCTTCAATTTAGTCATTCCCATATATAATCAATATAAGGTAAGACTGGATTTCTTTCAATTTGGTCATTCCCACTTATGTCTAATGTAAGTTAAGGTTAAATTGGTAGACCCAAAGTCTCGGAGTAATCTTCGGATCATGCTAGGAACCTTGGAAACTTAAGTACAAGTTTTGTCTGATTATTTCAATTGCTTAATTAAGCGTTATAATTAATAATTGAGATAATCTAAGTCCAATTGAGTAGTATATTTCAATTGCTTAATTAACCGTTATAATTAATAATTGAGATAATCTAAGTCCAACTGAGTAGTACTTTATCTTGTGTGACTTGTTAGGTTATCCTCTAATTAGCAATGAAATATGATATTATCTAGAATGTCATGAGACAAACTTTCTCACCAATTTGGAATCTTCGTTCTTGATTAGTTTTCTTAACTCTTAGTTGATCCTCTAGCATTGGATGTCATCACTACCTAATTAAAAATGAATGTCAAGCCCATTATCAACATTCCACGCACTTGAATCCTTTCATTAAAAGATCTCGATCTAGGCTAGGGTCATATTGGATGTCAAAACCTAATACTATGATCACATGACCACATCTTGATACTAGTTATCGATATAAAAGATTAATTCATTCTAGCTAATCTTTAACTATGCTGGCCGGGGATTGCTTATCAATAATGACTAGATGGCATAGGACCTGATCCTATTTTACTCAAGGCAATAATCTCATCTTGGCTGATCCCATACCTCCATATATAATTAGCTAAGGCTATCACATGCCACATGCCAATGTGTGGTTGACCTTGTTATATAAGCAGTAACAAACCTTAAATCACCTATATACGAGATGCTTGTTCTCTCAAGTCGGAGAATTATATGCATAAATATGTTCAGGATTGCAGATGATAAAACATGTTGTCATTATTTAACATCACAATTCAACCACTTATCCAATAAGCATTTACATATTTGTTTTGATATTCCAGTCAAGTGGCTTGTGACTCACCACTTTTTTTTCATTAATAATCCGTACTAAGAGACAATAAAGGTGATGGTTTTTCCAGATCTTATACAGCCTAAGTGAAGATTCCTATGACTATGAGCAGTTTAAAGAACTAGAATGAACTGTCATCTCATTTTCCATAATTAAGAATAGTTTATATAACAGGTAGCTTGGGGACTATATTTTCGATTATGAATCACTTTATTTCATAAGAGAACATATGGGGATAATTGGTTACATAATCATTGCACTAGTACTGCCCTAGGGCACACCATGCTAACAATTTATCCGTACTTCCTACTTGAAAACTGGTGACAAGGTCAAGACTCATTTTATGGGGATGGGAAAGAATGATGGAAAGAGTGGGGGGCATGTGAATTTAGAGTGGGAAATGGGGAGGGAGGAAAGAAGAAGAAAACATAAAATTATTTTCTACTAGCTGATAAAATACGATTTTTCGTTCCAAATTTGAGTAATTGGATATAATTGCAATTAAGTTTGTAAATTGGTACAAAATTGCAGAACATGCAATTGTTTCAATTTTTTTTGATTCATTAGGCCAATATATCATTGTACAAAATATTGTATCAAATTTAATTTTATCATACAAGTGTGCGCCTGTGAATTTTATTTTCATCTTTATATAAATAAAATGTAAGAGTTTTTTTTAGTTTTATTGTTATATTGTTGGTGTTGCTAATAGGTCTTTAATCATGTTTATATTTCCATTGAAGATTGTAGTTTTGCTAATTCTGGGTGCAGTTAGTGTGAGTGAAATAGAGGCATTATATGAGCTCTTTAAGAAGATTAGTAGTGCCGTGATTGACGATGGTCTAATCAACAAGGTTTGTTTACACTTTTAGGATCTATATTTTTTATTCTAGCCATAAGCTTTTTCAAATATTTGATAGTTTAAATTAAAATAAATCTAAATTTTCTTCCTCCTAATATAGTTGGTTTTATTTTCTTTTCGTAAATGATGCTTTCTTATGATTTAATTGGAAACTCAAATATCCATTTTTCTTTAATCCCATTTTACAGGAGGAGTTTCAATTGGCGTTGTTCAAAACAAACAAAAAGGAGAGCTTATTTGCTGATCGAGTACTTTTCACTTGTTTGTGTTTTTATTAAGATTTATATCCAATTGTATCGGAACAATTTTTTTGTTCTATTTGTTAATCATCTTGCACTTATCCCTGCACTATTTATTATTGCAGGTCTTTGACTTGTTTGATACAAAACACAATGGGATTTTAGGTTTTGAAGAGTTTGCTCGTGCCCTCTCTGTTTTTCATCCAAATGCCCCCATTGACGATAAGATTGAGTGTATGTTGTTGGAGATGGATAATTTTTCCAAATCATCGTACTGCAATTGTGCTCGAATTGACTACAACTGTCATTTTAGCATAATGCATGCATCAATTTTGTTTAGCATTTATTCATGCTTGTAGATATGGTACATTTTAGCTTGCATGTAGGATGAAATACTCAAAGCTTTACTTTATGGTGCTCTTTCTATTAACATGCAATGCAATGTTGCAGTTTCTTTTCAACTATACGATCTTAAACAACAAGGTTTCATTGAAAGACAGGAGGTCAGCATCTTTGTTTCATTATTATTTTTGTTACTCTGTTTTTTAATTATTAAACATTCGTAGTTGTTGGTTATTTGATTTAATAAATTAAAGTTTTATCTGCTTCTTAATACACAGGTGAAACAAATGGTAGTTGCCACTCTTGCAGAATCTGGTATGAACCTTTCAGATGATGTCATCGAAAGTATAATTGATAAGGTACTTCCCAAGACTCCATGCTTTTTTTGACAATGATTATAGTATGGAACACATTCTTCTGGATTCCAACACTGTATGAATAGTAGTTGGATTCTTTTCTTTCCCCCACCTGAATTTTGAAGCCTTGTTTCAGACCTTTGAGGAAGCAGATACAAAACATGATGGGAAAATTGACAAGGAAGAGTGGAGAAGCCTTGTTCTACGTCATCCATCTCTTCTGAAAAATATGACCCTTCAATACCTCAAGTGAGTTCCAAATATACTGATTGATTTTTCTCCATTTAGGTATTAGTTAAAATTGAATAGCATTTTCTCTGCAAACCATAAATTTCTGCTGGAAATTTTCGTTGTTGACAAGAAAACGTACTTGATCACAAAACACATTTTTGTTTAATCATGAAAAAAGTGGCAAGTGGCAAGTTTTGACTATATTTCCCTGCTTGAGCAGGGACATTACTACTACATTCCCAAGCTTTGTGTTCCACTCACAAGTTGACGACACTTGAAACTCAACATTTGTCTCCAAGTTCAATAAGATTTGTTAATTATGGCTTGTTTCTTCATGAACAAAATGGACCTTGCTCATGTCATGGGCAGAAGTACGTTGTATTGTTTGTTCTTTTGACAATTCTTGGTTGTGTATTTATATTCAATGATTGAGCTTTTGTTTCCGTTTTAGTACTCCTGAAGGTCTATTTTATTTTTGTGTTGATTATGCTGTGAATTAGCCGTAGCCCATTAGCATGTGCACAAATCCAAAGAGATACTTAGTGTAAGTTGGGGATGGAGACTCGAATCTCTATTGTCCAGTTGAGAGATGCGATGCCGCTGGGCTCTGCAAGTGTGGTAATTGATCTCTGTAGTCTAAGCTAAGAGTTAGCTTTGATTTTTTTTTTAAGATATTATCAACCTCTCAAATGTCTATATTGTTATCATTTAATAGAATCAAGAGCTAATTACTATTTATTTTTTTTGCTGTAAAATGATTTAATATACTGAATCTCCTTGATCTTTCAAAAATATATTCACTCGACCTTCCAAAAATATATTCACTTTTCTTTGATGAATGTCTGTTCAATTATGTTATTCAATTTTAAAATAGTTAACAAAAGCAGTAAAAAAACAGAAACGTAATTATTCTTTATTTTTAATTAATTATATTCTATTTTTTATTTTTTTTTTAAAAAACTTGGGGTTAAAAAATTTATTTTTATATTTTTTGATAAATTTGAAAATAAAAATAAATAAAATTATTTTTTTTATTTTTTATTTTTTATTTAAAAAAATAATTTAAAAAGAAATTAAGTGATTTCTTAAATTTTTTATTATAAATAAAATATTTATTTTCATATTTTTGATAAATTTGAAAATAAAAAGTAATAATATTTTTTTAAAAAATATTTGTTATTTTTTATTTTCAATTTTTTTTATTTTTTTAAAAATAAAATAAAAAATATTTTTAAAAAAATTTTATTTTTAATTTTATTAAAAAAATATGAAAATGTATTTTTTAATGTAAAAAAATATTTTTTAAAAGTAAAAATAAAATATAATTAATTAAAAATAATAAGTCTTATTGATTATTTTAAAATTTATTAACGATAATATTGGACGGAATGATTTAAAAGTATATTATGACATTCAATAAGGGAGAGGAGTTAGTGTATTTTTGAAATATTAGAGATAAATTAGTATATTGAGTCATTTTATTGGAAAAAATAATTAATCATAAATTCAATAATTAACATTGTTTAGGTTTACTATGAGGTTTATCTTACTAAGGTCAAGGGAAAACTTTTTGAATTCCTGATGCCTTCTTTTGACACATGATGTATTATTTTTATTTTTATTAGCTTTTATGTGTTGTACGCAATTATGAATTTTCAGTAGATGGTTCTATATGATTTATGGTGACAATTAGTTATGTAGTTTGGCAATTAAAAAACATGTTGGATCAAATAAATAATTTATTTTCATGTTTTGGGATTAAAAAAGAAAGTTATAGTTAATTTTATGAATTCAATTTCATAGAATTAAATATGGACAAAGCAAATTTTATAAAAAAAAATAAGTGAATTTTCAAAATTCACGAGACCTGCAAACAAATTTGTGGGAAAAAAAAAATATTTATATCATTTTCTGCTTTCTCTTCTCTCTCTCTCCCTTGCAGCATTTTCCATTTTTTTTTTCTTTCCCACATTTTCTGCAAACAATTACCCCACTCATTGATTGAATTCTTATCAACAAGGAAACTGAGCTTTCAGGAAAGAACAATCTTCCCAAGTTACATAAACAACTGTCATGTTTGCCCAAAGTACAAGCATCTGAGAAACAGTCACACCATTTCGCTGAATAATTTTGGAATCGAGAACTTGCAATGGCTCAGTAACCAGATCTCCATTTTTTGACACTCATGGTAAATAAGATTGAATAGATATGTCAGCATCCACTCTTTTCTTTAATTGAGAAATATAAAAAACAAGATGGATTGAGGCGTCAGATGGTAATTGCAATTTGTAAACTTCCTATCCAGTCTTCTCCAAAATTTTAGATGGATAAAAGAGATGTTTGCCTTGTAGTTTCAAATAAACTATATCTCCTACGGCAAATACTCTTTCAGTCCTGTGCATCTCGGCCTGTAAGTTTTGTCTTTTCAATAGAGATTCCTCTACTTAAGTAGCACAGGTAAAACCAGGTTGCCAATAGGGAAAAAGAGAGGGTAGAAACATATACAAAGTTCGGAGGGGATATATTTTGATAGGGGTATGGTAAATGGTATTCTACCACAATTCTACAAGGCTCAACCATCTAATCCAATCTCGATGTTTAGTAGCAGTAGTGCACCTCAAATAAGTTTCAAGGCATCAATTTAGCCTCTCTGTATGCTCGTATGTTTGTGGATGGTAGGCAGTGCTATAGTGGAGTTTAGTTCCTAGGGTTTAAACAGCTCTTGCCAAAATAAACTAGTAAAAACAATATACAGCATACAATGTAATTTAAGATGTCTACAAAAAACTTTGCCACCTCGAGCAATATTTATTTTATCAAAAAATTCATTTCATTTACAAATGAATTTTAAATATAATTCATTTATAAATGAATTCTCATATTTAATATATTAAATAATAAATATATAATTCATTTTAAATAAAATAAATATTATGTTTGATATAATTTTAGAATTCATTTTAATATTTCACTTGATCAAAATTATTTAAAATTTAATTTAATATTTATCAATAATACTTTTTTATATACACTATTTTTAAAAAAATAAAATACAATATTTACCATAAATAATTAAATTTATTAAGAGCTTTATACTTGTGAAAGAATTTGAAAAAAAAAAGTAATTATAGATATAAAGTAAAAAATATAATAAAAACTAAAAAGATGTAAGATATAAATTAAAATATATAAAAAAATAAAAATAAAAAGAAAGAAAAAAATAAAACTTGAAGGGGTCAGAATAAATAATTTTGCAGAAATATTCTTAAAAAATATGGAGTTAAGCAAAAGTCTCACCTTATAAAGCATGATCTATTCCTAATAAAATAAATTGACAAAAAAATAAAAATAAAAATAAATGGCATTAAATAAATAAAAATATCAAATTTATAACCGATGCTTTTTTTGTCCATCAAAATTTAAAGAGTAAAATATTAAAGTTAATAGGGATATTTTTGTCACGATCCACTTTTGGATCGCGATGGTTCTAGGGTACGAATAAACTTAAGGTCACCGGAAACCCGTAAAACCAATGAACAATCTAATTATCAATTATTCTATCAATATTAATTTATTAATCAATACTTAAATCCCATTTATTACTTATAGATTTTACAGAAAATTTGTCAGAGTTTCTTTTGTAATTTTAACCTTATTCCCGATCTAAAACTGGGTCTCTAAACAATTACACAGCTTGCACTAAAAATTATTTTACACTCTCAATAATTTGCCAACCTTATACCCTTAACTTCATAGTTCAACAGTCATACATGACACTTCTAAATATTTTTTAAAACATATGAATTTCGTTTTATCATATTTTAGTATCACTGTCTTGTATCAGTTATTAAACATTACACTTTACAGTTTTAATGCCACTGAAACATCGGTTATTTCACTGTTCATATAACATTATAGTACTTAATCATCTAATTACACATAGTACCATGGAGCTCTATGAGTTGACACTTATATAACCTTTAGAGAATAATATTCTACCTTGATGTATTTGACATCCAAGTCGGAAAAGAAACTGACTTGGAATCAGCCTTCACTATCTCATTACTGTAAAAATTATAAACTACAATTTGGTGAGTATAAAATACTCAGTGAGCATGCATACATCATTATAAATAAGATATAATCATATGACAATAAAAGATATCAACGGTAAGCAATAAGATATAAATTTGGAATCAATGAACAGGTAATCAATACTCGTATTATGTAGATAAGATAGATAAAGGAATGAACTATATGTAAACATACAGTATCCAGTAGTATTAGTATGGACTATATGCGAACATACAGTCTCCAGTAGTATCAGTATGGACTATAGGCGAACATACAATCTCCAGTAGTATCAGTAAGTATAAGGCTGATCAGACCCTATGGCCAGGACCATAACCCCTCCCATTTAGGGCATTAGTAATCAATGTGCACATCGCCGACAGTATATTCTCACTATCCTATAGGAGTGGTAGCTCTGTCAAATTCACATGTAAATAGGCCAATAGAAATCAATAACAATATCAAGTATGCATTAAGAATATTTCGGTACAATGGCTTTCAATAAACGGGTTTACTTATCAATTAGTATACAAAAGGCATTTCAATATCAATAGCAATCAATGAATATGGAAAAATTTCAATCTTTTGGAAGATTAAAGAATGATTAATAATAACAAGTGGCATTTAATCAAGAAGGAAATATACTTATTAGGTCAACAAATCAAAACATGAGTATGCATAATGATGTATACATTACTTACCTTAGCTTATCTTGAACATTTCTTTTTTCCTTTATTCTTGATTTTTTGCCATATCTCTTATGGTACCCATCGAATCTCTTATTCATTCTTGACTCTATATATCCAATTAATTTCTATTTAGATACTATTTAACATAAAATTACATTACTTATACTTATATTAAAAAAAATTCCTCAAATTTCCAAGTTACTAGGATTTTGCCTATAAATAACCTTACTAGTAGCCTGTATTTTATTACTCATATCTCTCTCTATACTTATCCAATTGTTTCAATTCTTATTCCTAATTAAACTTAACATATAAGGTTCTAACTTATTCAAATTTCACATTATTTTCATTACTACACAATTTATGGTGTTAATTTAAACTTAGGCCTATAACCAGCCCCGCTACTCTGCATTCTACCTGAAATCCTATTCTGGCATATTTTGTTCCTTTATTAATAACTCAATCAATAATTAACCAATTACTATAACTCATTTTCCTATTGAAAATAGATACATAAAATTATAACATATCCAAATTTTAGAATGTTTGGATCACTGTATAATTATTAGTGAATTTTCAAATTTAAATTACTACCTTGAAATCTCTATCCAGACATACTCTGTTTCTATGCCTATAATTAATTTCTTACTCATCCAATTACAAAACCATTTTACAGTAATTTATATAACATATAATGAAGATTTTTCATGTTTAATACTTTCTCTAATTCAGAATTTAAGGTCCTCATATTAATATAATTCTATAACCTATGTTCTGTTAAACAGTCATTCCGAAAAGTCTACACTTATGACCTAATATCTCATAAACCACAATTCCAATTGCAAAATCCTTTCACAGGATTATATATAAGACATATAGGAACACTTTTCATGTTGAATATTTCTTCTAATTCTGTCTCTACAGTCTGTACAATAAAAACACAGTAGCATTTTCTAAAAAACCTAATTCCAGGCCAATCACAGTTTTTACTAAATATCTCTTTCTTCATTTGGAATTTCACAAATTTCTTTTACTTAAGTCTAATTAATATATTTATCTACAACTTTTATGTTTTGACCATCTTCAAATTCAATCATTAAAATTTTGAAATAATAGCCACAAATTACTGACATCAAACATATTCTAGAAACTGTATAAACCCTAACTCATTCTTTACATTTTTAGTTTAATTACCTCAATTATTTGCCAAATCAAATCTTAGAACTCTTAAATACAATCAAATAACTAATTTTAGGAGGCTTTAACTTAAACTTGAACCATGAAATTCCTTTTCCTTTTTGTTCCACCAAAATCACTTACATAATCTCCATCAATCTCCTCTTCTTCCTCTTCTTTCTCTCATCTCTTCCTATCAAATTTTAGTCGATTTATTGGAAAGGTTGGAAGATATTTTTCTTTGGCTTTTCTCCCCTCTTATGATTCAGACACTTTCCCAAAAATGGCAGCCAACACTTATCTTTTGTACACTACAACCAACTCCAAAAAGAAAATGAAGATAAGACAAATAGAAATTTCTAGATTTGGTGATTTGTCACCTTTCCAATTAATTAATAAGTCCATTAATTATTTTCTATCAATAATTTTCATTTTTCCTCTTCCTTGGCCGGCCACCTTGGCTGGTTTCTAGAAAGGGTAGTTCTCACAACTTTGATAAATTACACTTTTGGCCCATAATTTTTCTTATTTGCATTTTGACCCCAAAACTTTCTGTAATTTATTATGTATATTCTGTTTAGATTTAACCTCAAATGTGAGGAGTGAAATACTTTATTTTAAGTTATTCTATTATTTAAAAATATTTCTGGGTCATTTCTAGATCCCAGATAGTGGATTTCCAAAATTACCTTCAAAGTTGCCTTTATTTACAATTTTGCCATTACTCTTATTTTCAGTGCTCCAAAATATTTTTCAACTCTTTCTTTTCACCATAATTTCACATAAAATTAACTTATTTAATCCCCCTAGGTTTGAGTAAAAAATTCTTAAATTAGCTGGACTGCTATTTTTCCGACAGTATTTTCGACACCGATGATTTTCGAAAAAGTTTTGCATTTACTTTCTAACTATGTCTCTAAAATTATTTTCTATCATTTCAATGCTTTTAAACCATAAGCTCATAATCAATTCATGCATACAAGATGGGACTTCTTAGGGTATTACAATTTTAATCTTCTAAAATTTATTGGTTTAAAATTATGAAATTCATTTAAAAATATCAATTATTTTGATAGAATTTGATTTAGTTATTTTCAATTTCACATATTTAATTATTTAGAATTTTAGATGAAATTGGATTTAAAACAAATATAAAAATGTAGATTTACAAATGAATTCTATAAAATTTTATGAAATTTATTTATACCAAATAAGAGATGAGTGAATTTATCTATGACAACTAAAATAGTATCTTTAAGGTCAGACTTACACTATATTTAGTTAAATTCTATAAAAGAATTAATTTCATTTGCAAATGAATTTTCATATTTGGTATGTTAAATAATAAATATAGAATTCATTTCAAATGAAATGAATATTATATTTGATATAATCCTAAAATTCATTTTAATATTTCACTTAGTTAAAAATACCCATATAAGCATATTATTTATTTATTTATTTTATTTTCAAAAATTTCATATTATATTAATGAAAATATAATTATTTATAACTAAATTTAATATTTATTAATAATACCTTTTATATAAATTATTTTTTCAAAAAAAAAATATAATTTTTTTCATAAATAATTAAATTTATTAAGAGATGTACATGCAAAAGAATTTGAAAAAAGAAAATTAGTTAGCCACTTCCATCCTCCCATTTTAAGATTTTTGATTATAATATTTAGGAAAAAAATTATAAATATTTTTCTTTATTAATAAATTATATAATATTTTATTGCTACAAGAGTTAATTTTTTATTTTAAAAATAAAGATTATGTATTTAATTGAATAAAATAAATTTGAAAGGTCTAATTGCACATTTCATTATAATATAAGAGCATCTAAATATAGACCACCATATATTATATTTTATTTATATTTGTGGGCTTGCATCTATTATTATTTAAGAAAAATGGATTAATTAAATAATTTGATTGCAATTTCGCCTAAAACTCCAATTCGATTAAAACTTATCCTAACTCTTAGTAAACTCTAATTTTAAAAAATTAAAAAATATAATTTTTTAAAATTATGGTATTAAATTATAAAAATTATAAATACAGTTTATCAAAAATTATTCAACCATAATTTCAAATCAATATTTAAAAAATTACAAGATTTAGAGCTAGAGTTTAGAGTTTAGTTAAATTAAAAGTATAAAAGTAAATGAAATATAATTAAATAATTAATTTTTTATTTTAAATATTTTAAATGTAATATATTAAAAATTATTTAATCATAATATCTAACTTATACTTAAAAAAATTATGAGGTTGAAATTGAAGTTTTGAGCTATAATTAAATAAAAAAATAAAAGCAATTGAAATAATTAGACAATTAATTTTTTTCGAGTCTATATTAAGTGGACTTAACTACCATAATTATTAGGATGGATAAATTATAAAACTGAAAATTTAACGTTATTTATTACAACTAAATCAAATACGATTGAAAAAAAACTGTAATACCCTAGAAAGTTCTAATATACATGCATGATTTAGTTCTCAGTATGTGGTTCAAAAGTTTTGAAATGATGAAAAATAATTTTAGAAATACAGTTAGAAAGCGAACTTGTGACTTTTCCGAAAAGCGGCGGTATCGGGAACACTGCCGAGAAATTAGCAGTTCGATCAACAAAAAAATTTCTGAAGTTGACATGGGGGTAAAAAATACTATAAATCATGTGTAATTTTGGTAAAAAGAAAGAAGTGAAAATCATTTAGGAACACTGAAAAAGTAACCAATAGTAAAATTGTAAATAAATACAACTTTAAGGTAAATAGTGGAAATTGGTCCGTCAGAGTTACAGAATGATTCTGAAATCATTTTTATAAATAAGTATAAATTAAAATAAGCTTATTGACTCACCACATTGGAATCCAAATCCTGATAGAATTGTCATAATAAATTACTGAAGAAGTTGGAGTCAAAGTGTAACTTATAGAAATTCGGGGATTAAGTTATAATTTGTCAAATTGATTTTTGTATATATTAGAACACTTAGACAAAAATATTCACCTTCTTCTTTTATTCTCATTTGGCCGAACTCCATCTCTCAAATTTCTCCTCCATTTCTTCAATTTTTTCCATCAAATTCCTTATGCAAATCAATAGAAAACTTAAGTTTAAACTTAGTTTAACCATTCCCCATCATTAATTTGCAAGAAAGAACAAAGGAAATCAAGAACAAACCAAAGGGGAGATTTCAGCAAGAACAACACCAAGAGGTAAGGATGTGTTTTGTTTGAATTTATGGTTTATTTAGATGAATTTGATGGGTTTTATGGTTAATTGCATCAATTCAAATTGATAGAAATGCCCAATTTTCCCTAACCTAATGAAGTTGTTTGACTTAGCTACTTGAATTAGAATTAGTTTATGTTAATTAATGTTAGAATATGTTAATTAGAAGTTAATAGGTAACTAATTGATGAATGGTTTGATGTAGAATTCAAGATTTGACAAGGTTACCTTATTTGGCTCCATTGGTAGTTTGTGGTAGAATTCAATTTTTCAAAACTATTTGAAAACTTAGGTGAGTCTTATATGTATCTTTAAACATGCCTAATGTGTTAAAATTAAAATTGGAAACCTACCTTGAAAGTGTCATATTGGTCGAATGCTTAGTTACTATTCATTGCCTTATGTTTTGCTTGGTTTTGCCTTGGTCTCCATAGCCAATTTGATCCCATTTGATGTTGTTTAATATTATTTCGTTGATTTCTGTTATATAATTACAAATGTGGCTTGTTGTTGGTTGAGTTGGACAAGTCAAAGTTACACCCTAACCTAACCTATTGGCTTGCCATTATATGCCCACCAAGTGTTTGATAAAATACCTAGTTCATTTTGTCTTTGGTCTATTATTTGAATTCCATAGGCCTATTATTTGGAATGCCATTATCGCCAGCGACATTGGCATGCCAATTGGCCTACCGTTTTCCTTAGTCGAGCCAACTTTTGTTCCATGTCTTTATTGATTACCAAACCACTTACTATTGTTTGTATGTCACCTATTACAATGCCATGGATCCTATTGATAATTGATTGATTGATATTGAGCTTATTGATATAGAGGATGCCATTGTTGTATAATGGTATCCATTGATATGTTGTTTCTTTATATTGATCCTAATGTGGCTTGACAGAACTACTGGCAGATATCCTTGGATGACAGACGACATAATTCTGCTATCTACTCCTCTCCTGAAATGGGTAAACAAAGAAAAGGTGAGTATATAAGATACTCAGTGAATCTATATGCATCATCAATAAA
>CANXYC011815605.1:0-10071 GCA_948193065.1 Aleurites moluccanus
TTGAATCTAATTTTATCCCAAAGGAAAATTTGCACTAGTCCTTGAAACCAAAGAGGATTCGGGGACTAGGTTTTCGGTTGAACTTGGCTTTCAATTTTAACCTTGATTTAAAATGATTTTCATGAACAATTAAAGAAATGACATATAAGATGCATGAACAAGTGATTAAATGGATGAACAATATAATCAAGTAGAGCAATTAAAAGAAAGCAATAAAAGTGAATTATTACATCTCAAAACCTCAAAAATAGGGGATATCAACTCTAGCCCTTATGGGTTCTAGGTTGATGACACATTCCCCAAATAATATACAACAAATAAAGTTAAACAAATAATTTTAAGAGAAAAGAGATGGTTTTGTCGTTTTTTGGATTTGAAGCTTTCATACAGCTTGCCTACGTATCCCATCGAATGGGAATCAAAACCCACGCAGTTCTTCCTTCTTGCGAAGGAGGGTTGATTTTATGCCTAATTTATCATGTTTTGATTCTTTATTTTAATGCTTTACCAAAATAAAGAGGACGAGTTAGAAAACGTACCTTTGCCCTAGCTTCTAGAGATGCTGGCGGGCGGAGTGCTCTTCTGGAGAGGAGTTCCACCTTGGATCGGATGGCGCCTCGAGGCGATGAGTCGGGATGCCTTCTTAGCTCTTAAGAAAGCAAATCAGCGAAGGGACCTCGCTTCGAGTAAAGATTCAACTGAGAGGCTCAATAAGCCCCTAATAGCAACTCTTTTAAATCGAAAGAGAGCTAAAGAAGAAGAAAATATTCTCTTGGAGAGGAAAAAAAGACAAAATCTAGTGATAAAAATGATTTCTTGTCTTTTTTCCTTGCTTTTTGCGAGTCTTGGCTTGTTTCGGGCTATTTTTCCTTCATCGTTGTTGTTTGGAAGATGGGGGGAGGCCCTCTACTTATAATAGGAGCTCCAGGGGTCGATTCCCGTCCATTTTTGATGTGGGAATCACAAAAAATTAGATGAAGCTCGTCACTGCCGCCGGAAAGGGGAGTCACTGCCGCCAGAAAGGGGGGCAGCACAACCACAGGCCTAGGGCGGCACAGGCCCTGAGGGAGGGCGGTGCTGCACCAGGGCATTCCTGAGCCTGGCGGCTGCCACCCGCCACCCCCCTCTGGCGGCACTGCTAAGCCTGGAGGGTGGCAATAGTGGCCCGACTTCGTTCCGAGGCCATTCTGGGTCTGTCTAGGTGCGGGTTTGGTTCCGAGGAATGTCGTTCGGGTCGATACGAGTCCGAGGGGTGTAAAAATGAGTGTTCACAGTTGTTGATCATTCTTTGATCTTCCTAAAGATAGAAATTTATCCATATTCATTGATTGTTATTGATATTGAAGAGCCTATTGTTCTTGATTGATCATGTACCCAAATATTTCCAAAAGTACGCACACCAAATGTTTAATCGTATACCATAATATTTATTGTTAATTGCTGCCCTTGTATCAATTAAAGAAACCGATACATGATTAATGAAATATATTGATATTGATTGACCAGTAAGCCTATATATATCGATAAAAAGTCATTGTACCATAATGTCCCTAATGAATATTTGATATTATTATTGATTTCCATTGACCTATTTTATATATGGACTTGACAGAGCTGCCTCTCTGATAGGGTAGTGGATATATACTGTCACCAATGTGCACATTGATTACTAATGCCCTAGCTGGGAGGGGTTATTGGTCCTAGCCATAGGTTTAATCAGTCTTATGCTTACTGATACTGATACTATTGGAGACTGTATGTTTGCATATAGTCCATACTGATTCTACTAGAGACTGTATGTTCACATATAGTCCATACTGAGTCTACTGGAGACTATATGTTTACATATAGTCCATACCCTTTATCTGTCTTATCTACATGATACGAGTATTGTTTACCTGATCATTAATTCCAAACTTATATCTTATTGCTTACCATTGATATTTTTATTATCATATGCTTATGTCTCATATATAATGATGTATGCATGCTCACTGAGTATTTTATACTCACCAAATTAGTGGTTTATAATTTTTACAGGGATGTGTTAGAAGAAGCTGATTCCAAGTCAATTTCTTTTCCAACTTGAGATGTCAAGTACATCGAGGTAGAATTGTATTTGTTAAAGATCATTAGTGACAATTCTTAGAGCTCCATGGTACTGTATATAATTAGATGATTGAGTATTATAATGATGTATGAATAGTGAAATATTTAATGTTATAGTGACATTCAAAATATAATGTGTAAAGCATAATGATTGAAAATGTCAATGACAATAAAGTGATAAAGATAGTGACAGAGGTAAATGATAAAATGAAATTTACATGTTTTGAAAAAGATTTAGAAGTGCTATGTATGACTGTTGAATTGTGAAGTTGAAGGTATAAGGTTGGCAAATTATTGGGAGTGTAAAATAATTTTTAGTGCAGGCTGTGTAATTTTTTAGAGATCCGGTTTTGAATCGGGATTAAGGTTAAAATTACAAAGGGGACTCTTGCAAAATTTTTGTAAAATTTATAAGTAATAAATGGGATTTATATATTGATTAATGAATTAATATTGATTGAATAATTGATAAATGGATTGTTCATGGGTTCTACGGGTTTTCGGTAACCTTAAGTCTACCCGTGCCCTAGAATCGTCACGGCCCAAAAGTGGGTCGTGACAAAAAATGGCCAAAAGAGTAATGAAAATTTAATGCCCAGGGAGAAGGGCCCTCAGCCCTTGCAAAGGGTAGCCCGACCCTTATATAGGGCTAGATGGCTCTTACCTAGAGTTGTCGACCCTAGAGTAGAGTCTCATGGCTCTACTCCCTTGGTTTTTGCATTTTTGTGACTTTTCCTATTTCTTTCATGCTTTTCTTGTTTATATGCTTCATATGATCAATATATGTTTACAAATATTTGTTTATATGCATATAGGATGTTATTAGATTGTATTATAAGGTTTTTAGGCCATGAACATCAACTTGCAACTAATTTAATGTTAATGGCATTAAGTTGTTAGTTTGCATCTTAAGCATGATAGTTTGTATGTTTAAATTGATGTAATGAATATGACATATCTAAATACTTGTTAATGGTATTAATACGAATATGTTAGGATGTTTAGCTAATGTCATGTTAGACTTATCATAATTAATGACTTGTTTGGTATGGTTATATATAATTTAGCATGATTAACATATGCAATAACCTTGGCATGATTTGTTTACTTCATGGATAATATGTGACCATTTCATGAAGTTGCTTATTGTTTTTGATAAATATTTTGAGTAAATAACATGTATATAAAATTTAAATATGATGATTAGAATGAATAGATGAAAGAATGATTGTTATGTGAAAGTTGGCTTATTGTTTTTCATGTAAGTTAGTATGAGCATGTTTAGGATAACTAGCATGCCATGTTAATTCAATATATTAAATAACTTCTTTTAATTTAATTATATTAGGACTTGTGTACATGAATAGTTTTGATATATTTTAGTGGTCTATGAATATGCAAATATAAATTTAAGCATGCTTATTGATAAAGGCATGATTTATGCAAATTTTTTTGTTACTTGTGATATGTTTGTATTTGTACTTATTTATATAGACTAACCATATAAGGTCTCCATGGAAGAATGAATTACTTAAGGCTTATAAGGCCAAAGTACTTGCCAAAGCAAATAGAATTATATGCATTTAAGCCCAAAAGTAGGTTCATAGGTTCTAAGGCCACAATAATAATTGAATTATCTAAAGTTATACTCATTTCTCCTTCACTTTCTTTATTTAGGGTGTTATATGTACGCTTATATGGGATATTTTACCTTTAATGGATTGTGCATTTATACTTGATAGGTTGTTTGGAGGACTATTTTCTCCTTCCTTTTCTTTAACATTAGTGTACTTTATTGGTATCCGTTATGTTATTACTTTTATAATATTATATGGCTTATTAGGAATGGTCATATGAGATTGTGTGATTAATTTTACAAAATATAATTATGTCTAAGGAGATTAAATTTTAAGTGAGACTGCTTGTGACTCCTCTAATCTTTCCTGGGAATTATATTTGGCATAATTTTTGGTACAATTGATCATGTACTATAGTAGATTTTGTTTTTCTTTGTGAATTGTGGATTGTTGCATATATAAATTTTTATTCATTAAAAGTATATTCAAGTTCTCTTTTATTAAAATCTTTAGCTTAGAGAGGAAGTTGGTTGTGATAGCTAGACAGACTGGGGTGCCTAACACATTCCCTAATCGATATCTAATTTCTTTATATGGATCTCTGGATAAGGCAGCCTAGTGCTTTGCTAGGGATATAATCGCCACTCATTTTCTAAAGGAAAAAAAATGCTTTGTATTTGTGGTCTCGGTAACATCTAAAATCGAGTGGCGATTCCTTTTCTCCGATTTAGTTTATCTTTACCATCTTCCCTAAGGCTTTGAGTCTAATAGAACCTGAACTGTCACCATAAAAGACACCATAATCTGGCAATTCCACTAGGGATAGAAAAAAATCGATTTCGTTAGCTAAACTTTTTTAATGATTGGCAACTTGGATATACTTTTTATTGCATCACTGAACACTTCACACACAAGGCATAAAGTAACAAGAACCCTTAAACCTTAAGCACGACTTCAGCCTATGTAATGGCCTAGTAATTTCCTTTAGGTGTCCATAATAATTTCCATGCATGGTCTAAATTATCTTGTTGTATAAGCCTTGGATGTATATAGTGACATTCTACTCTTCGTCATGCCAAAATTTAGAATTTCACATGGCTTATATAGCTTATTCTTTTGGATCAACTTTATATTTTCACTACATTATAAAGAGCGAATATTCCAATGGACTGATTATTTTGCTAAAGCACAACACCTAGGAAAGATGAAAAGACTATGTGGGAAGAATAAGGGTGGAGGCATGACCCATAGCATGTCTATGATTATAAATGGATGAATGAATGGATTGTTTGCTTTATTGTGCTACGTGTTATTGTCAACCATACATCATACATTTTGCATAATCTAACACAAGATCTCTTGTAGCCATTTAGGAAACATCTCTAAGAGTCTATATTTGAATCTAAGTCAATAAGCCCTTTGGAAAAGGAAATAAAAGAAATAGCTAAAAAGATGGTGAAATCTGAAATGAACCCTTTGAGGGAAGACATCAATGCAATTATATTATAAGGTGATGGGGTTTATGCTACATGAACTCAAAACTTCCATGAGTCAAGACATCTTTAAAGGCTTGAATGAGGTGACAAAAAAGGAAGATGGGTCATGCACCAAGAAAGAAGATGTCATCTCAGAATATGATAAAAAAAAAAAGCCCCTCATGCATCAAAAAAAGGAAGTTCATACCACTAAATGAACCCATGACCAAAATCGTAGAAAGACTTTAAAAGAGTGGCCTCCTGCAACTTTTGGACCCAAGGCCATTGTCAGATCCTTTGCCACCTAACTTTAATCTAAATGCTTATTGCTAATTCCACCAAGGTTTGGGCCATCACATAAACCAATGTAGGAGGCTTAAGCATAAAATTCAAGACCTCATTGATGATGGACAATTTTATATTCCAAACTTATCCCAACCTTCACTAAGGTGCATGGTATATCAAGGATAACTATGAAGCATATCACGAAGGGTCTCAAGAATGAAGAAGCATCTTGAAGCAATTTGCCACTAATTTTTTATCTTAAGAACTTTAGTTTCCAATTGAGGATATAACTCTCGATGATTATTCATTAGAAGTTTAGTAAGACAGATTCCATTACCTTAGTATTAAATTGAGCGCCAAATTTCCTATCATATCATTACTTGTACTTTAGCACTTGAAATGAGTTGTGAGAAAAGAAGAAAAACAAATGAATCATTAAAAAAATGAAAGGCAAAATAATGATACCTTGCTAGAATTTTTGCAAAGGGGTCCTAGGCAAAAGTCAAGAAAAGAGAGAAAATATTTAGCTAGAAAACATGTGAATGCTAGCTAAGAACAAGTACTCAAAATATGTTTCAAGATTGTTTATCATTTGAAAGGGTTCATCTTCCTTAAGCTATCCTAATTCAAGATGTTCATTGACTAAGTGGTTCGAATAAAAACAAATGGAGATGTCACATTAGATCATGCATACATGTATTTATGCATTACATTAGCATTTTGTTATCTAGCCATCATTGCCCTAAAAGAAAACTATCCTTTTCAAACCAATCTTAGGAAAGAGAGAGGAGGGTTATTTGAAGCACAGTTGAAAGCATCAATCTAAGTATGGTTGATATAGAGGAAACAATTAGAAAGATCTTGAATACAACATGGAATATAAATGGCATTAAAGGAGCTACTTTAAAAAACAAGTTTATTCAAGATGAAGGGCCTTATGATGAGTTTGACCATCAACTTTAAAAATATCATGAGACTAAAGGAAAGTTGATCATAGAGGAGCTCTTGGAATCTTTTCAAATTGAAGGTATTTTCTAAGCAAATTGAAAATATGAAAATCATGTGAAATGGGTTAAAAGGTCTATCACTACTTGTAAAACCTTCCTCCAAGGTTTAAAATGCTAGAATTGCAAAAGTTTAATGGCATTAGTGATCCAAAAGTGCACTTAAGGCATTATGTCACTATTGTGGGAATCACTAGATTGTCTAAGGCCCAAATCACTAAGTTCTTTATCTTATCCATACCTAGAGTTATTGTCCATTGGTATTTTGACTTGGATAAGAAAGTTATAATGGATTGGAGAGAGTTGGCTGAAAGTTTCATCAAGCATTATTCCTATAACACACACATTGGTGTTACTCTGCGTAATTTGGAAACCACTCATCAAAATGTAATGAAATTTTTATCAAGTACTTAATTAGATCGAGATAAAAGTCTGCACAAATGAAATCTAGGCTTGATGTTAAGGACCAAATCAAAATGTATGTAAAGGCACTCTTCCTAATATCTATAAAAGTTAGGCTACATACCTCTATCCAGTTTTGAGCAGTTGTATGAAGTTGGAATCTAAGTGGAAGACATGTTGTACGAGAAGAATATGAATACTAATAGAATAGGGTAACCACTCTGATCAGAGAGATGATGTGTGTCATGACCCGCTTCCGGATCGCGACGGTCCTAGGGCACAGGAGATGCCAATGGAGACCGACACCCATAAAACCCAGTATCACATGCACAATCTATAAACCACAATATATTATCCATTTTAGTTAGTTACCATCCATTATGTTATTCTGTAATTCATTCTGTAATTTACTGCAATTAGCTGTAACAATCCATATATCATCATATAACTTATAATATCATCATAAACATATATACATGTTCATTTCCTAGCTAACCCATACATACCCCATGGAGCAGCTAGAGTATGAACATCAAAATACAAAAATACAGAAAATATACATCAAATGACTGTAGCAGAAATCCTCGAATGATAGACGATGGGATTCTGCAGCCTACTCCTCTCCTGAAATGGTTAAATAATGAAAAGGTGAATATATAAGATATTCAGTGAATCTATATGCATCAATAATAAAATAGTAGGTAATAATGAGGCAATGGTACAAATAAGTCAGATAACAATAAACAGAATTTGTAATAGATCACAGTATAGCCAAAGAATGAAGTATAGGCTTGGTATCATTTGGAAAGACAGATAAAGGGATGGACTGTATAAAATCATACAATCTCCAGTAAATAGTATGGACCATATGTGAACATATAGGTCTCCAGTAGCATATTAGTATCAGTGAGCATAAGACTGATCAGGTCTTGTGGCCAGGACCATAACCCCTCCTAGCTAGAGCATCAGTAATACAATGTGCACATCGCCAACAGTATTTCCCTACTACCCTGTCGGATTGGTAGCTCTGTCAAGACACATAAAGATCAATAGAAAGAAATAGTATATCAATGGATACCATTATGCAACAATGGCATCCTCCGTATTAATAAGCTCAATATCAGTCAATTCAATTATCAATAAGATCAATGGCAATGCTATAGGTAACATACAATCAATGACAAATGGTTTGGCAATTAAGAAAGACGTGGAACAAAAGTTGGCTCGGTGATGGAAAACGGTAGGCCAATTGGCATGCCAATGTCGCTGGCGATAATGGCATTCAAATGGTAGGCCTATGGAATACAAAGCAATAGGCCAAAGGTAAATGAACTAGGCATTTCATCAAACACATGGTGGGCATACAATGGCAAGCCAATAGGTTAGGTTAGGGTGCAAAATTGACTTTCCCAATTTAACAAACATCAAGCTACATTGGCAATAATCACATAGGCATCAAAGAAACAACAATAAACAACATCAAAATGGATCAAATTGGCTATGGAAAACAAGGCAAAAACCAAGCAAAATCAAAGGGCATGAATAGTGATCATGGTTTAGCCAAGGGTGGACTTTCACATAAGGTTTTCAAATTCAATTTTAACACAAATGGCATGTTATTAGATGCAAAATAGACTCACCTAAGCTTCCAAATATCTTTGAAAACAAGCTTTCCACCCAAATTTACCAATTGAGCTATATAGTACACCTTTGACAAAAATTGAGTTCTACATCAAACAAACCATCAATTAGTTGCCTATTCACATCCAATTGACATATTCTAACATCAATTAACATAATCTAACACTAAATCATTAAACTCTTTCTTACAACTTCAATTTAGCTAGGAAAAATTAGGCTTTTCTATCAATTAGCATCAATTGATGCAATTAACCACCAAACCCATCTAATTCTACCTAAATAACATCTAATTGAACCATAAAAGTGAAAAAATAAATGGATTACCTAAAATGAGTGATGTGGCCGAATCCTTCAAGCCTTTACTCCTTGGTTTCCTTTACTCCTCCTTACAAATTAATGGTGGTAATAGGTAGAACTAGGTTAGTATTCAAGATTTCTATAAATTTTCTAAGAGATTTGATGAAGAAATGGAAGAAATGGAAGAATAAAATGAGAAGAAGTGGTGTAATACCCTATAAATTCCTAACTCATTATGAGGCCTTGCCCGAGCGCTGCTCCGTCCGGGCCCGCCCTCTTCGAGAGAAGAAAGAGAGAGCATTGGGGCATCAGAGTGCTCATATAGGGGCAATTTCTCACGGAGGAGACGAGCTTAGTGCCTTTTATTTGAAAATGATTTTGATGTTTTGAAGTTGCCACCTTAAGTTATTGTTATTGGAAAAATTTAAGATAAAAACCTATTTTGACTCCAATTTTATCCCAAAGGAAAAAAGTGCACTAGTCCTTGAAACCAAAGAGGATTCGGGGACTAGGTTTTTGGTTGAACTTGGCTTTCAATATTAACCTTAATTTAAAATGATTTTCATGAACAATTAAAGAATGACATATAAGATGCATGAACAAGTAATTAAATGGATGAACAATATAATCAAGTAAAGTAATTAAAAGAAAGCGATAAGAGTGAATTATTACATCTTAAAAAAACCTCAAAAACAGGGGATATCAACTCTAGTCCTTATGGGTTCTAGGTTGATCACACATTCCCCAAACAGTATATACAACAAATAAAGTTAAGCAAATAATCAAAAGAAAGGAGATGGTTTTTGTCATTTTTTGGATTTGAAGCTTTCATACAGCTTGCCTGCGTATCCCGTCGAATGGAAATCAAAACCCACGCAGTTCTTCCTTCTCGCGAAGGAGGGTTGATTTTATGCCTAATTTATCATGTTTTGATTCTTTATTTTAATGCTTTACCAAAATAAAGAGGATGAGTTAGAAAACGTACCTTTGCCCTAGCTTTTAGGGATGCTGGCGGGCGGAGTGCTCTTCTGGAGTGGAGTTCCACCTTGGATCGGATGGCACCTCGAAGTGATGAGTCGGGATGCCTTCTTAGCTCTTAAGAAAGCGAATCGGACGAGGGACCTTGCTTAGAGGAAATATTCAACTGAGAGGCTCAATACGCCCCTAATAGCAACTCTTTTAAATTGAAAGAGAGCTAAAGAAGAAGAAAATATCACTTGGAGAGGAAAAAAGATGAAATCTAGTGACGAAAATGATTTCTTGTCTTTTTTCCTTGCTTTT
>CANXYC011815769.1:0-12632 GCA_948193065.1 Aleurites moluccanus
ACGTTAATTCTAAAAAAATTTAGATTTCGACACGTTGGGACACGTTTGAATATTAAATAATATTTTTAATATATACATTATATATTATCATTCATATTCATTAATTTTTAAAAAATCAAATAAAACAAACTATATCATCAGTTTAACAATAAATATTTTCATCAATTCAACAAAAAAAAAAAAAAAAAAATGCTAGTAAAATCTAATATACACCATTAGCTAATAAAAACAATGCTTGTTAAATTTAGAAATAACTGACCCATCATCTATCTGTCTTCCCGAAACTAAAGAATCTGATTGATTTGGTAAAAAGATGCCATAAAAGAAATGTGATGCAAGAAGAAGAAGAAGAGAAACCAAAAAAAAAAAAAAAAGAAGAAGAAGAAGGAACTTACTTGCATGAGAAGCGAAGGCGAAGCGATGGCCAAATAAATCAGCAGAGCAAAGCATCGTGCTGATTTTAGGAGATTGAATTAGGGATTTAAGGAAATTAAAGTATTTACAAAATTGTTATTTCATATTATTTACACAATTGCCATTTGACCGTGTCCGACACAGTCAAATTCGAGTGTCGAATTGGTCAACGTGTCGAAAATTATTGACCGCGTGTCAGATGCGTGTCGAGAGCGTGTCGGTGTCGGACACCGACTCTCCCTTCTATTTAAAGTGTCCGTGGTTTCCAGGGTGTGTTTATTATATTTTATTTCTTGAAAAAAAAATGGATGAAAAAAGGAAGATGAAAAGGATTATATACTGTCTAATAGTCATGAGGGTTAATACTATTCTTTTGGAAACTTTGTTTTGTTGATGTAGTTGAGAAATTGCCGAAGCTCAAAGCTATGGATTTAAAAAAATTTCACTATATTTCTTGAATTGGCATCTTGGATAACCTGCTGAAAATGTTGGTTGTTTTTGAATTTTGATTTGTTTGTAGCTATATATTTTGTAGCCTTCTTAATGATCTTTCTTACATTCGTTGTTTCTTCCATATTTTCCAATTAAGATCACTAATGCCTCTTTTAATGGTGGAAATAGATACCACAGAATTAGTTGCAGTGGATTACATGGATGATTTTCGTTCATTTGGTATTTGTTTAGAGCTGATCTTTCTATTAGCCATTGCAATATTACCACTTGAATTCATGTTATTATTTTTTGAAGAAAATAAATTTTTTTAATCTACTACATCGATTTCTTCTTACCTACTAGAATCTATTCATATTTTCACTAGCACATCCATTGGTCTATATCAGATATGGCAAAAACATCTCAGCTATAGCTGCATTTTATCCATGTACTAGAACATCAAAATTCTTGGCCGATTGTCCTCCTTTTTTTTTTCCCCAATGGATCATAATTTGATAATCAACCTCCTTTCTTGATGGATGCTCCCATAGATGGATATTATATTATTTACAGTATTTCCAAGTGAATCTGTGCTTTATTCTCTCTCTACAAATAAGCACAATCAAGCATACATATATACATTTATTTAGAGTGTAGACCTTTCTTGATGTTTAAGATTCACTTATTCTTTAAAAGAGAGAGAATCTCTTGGATGTTAGTTGCCAAAGAAGATCTCATTCGTTTTCTTGGATTGAAATCCTCTTTGTGTATTGATGTAACTGATGAAATAAGGAAATGAAATCACAACTTGTTTGGTTGTTTTGTTTTCAGTTTCTTTTCATTTTTATAAAAAAATTACCTTTGTTGATTGATCAAAATCTAATATTCTCATTTGGATTTATTATCCCAAAATGCCCTGAATTTTGCGTTAATTTGCCTAAACTACGGAAATAGTTAATTATTGTGGACTAATGGCTGCTGAGGTGTAAACTCAATATCAAACCCCAAAAAAAAAAAAAAAAAAAAATAAAATAAATTGAGATTTTTATCTTGACATAATTATAATTTTTTAGGTGATAAAGCCTTTATTTTTTCATTCGTATCTACTCTGCCTTTTCCCCACCTTTATTACATTTTTTTAAGCGTTTATAAGCTGATGAATGCTCAAAGGATGGTGAGAATAGCAATCTGTAATTTAACTTAATACTGGAAGTTTCAATTTACTTAGCTTATGCCGCAGAATTAGAATGATATTTGAAATGGATATGGATTTTAAGTTTAAAGATTCTTATCAAGTTTATTTTTTAAATAATTGAATAAAATTTATTGATTAGATTAAAATCTAAACTCAACTTAATTTTAATATCAAAATTAGTTGGATAGACTATATAAATTTTTTGATTCTATTTTAAATAATGACGAACAATATCTTTTGATAATAAAAATTCGAATTAGAGATCTCTTTGATAAATATTTTAATATTTACACTTAGAAATATCTCTAGACAATAGTTGCTCTATCGAACACTGAAGGGAAATATTTTTAAAACAAAACAATTAATTGTGATAAGTTTCTTGTGCCAAATCATTGTTGTTCTATTCTCAAAAAAAAAAAAAAATGATAAAAAAAAAAAAAAATTAAAGCTCTTGATGACTATGAGACTCTTCGTTGTCATCATGGGATAGTTTATCTTGCACCTTATGCATTGCTGCTCCCACTACTTCGGCAGCAGATTTAGCAGATCCTTCAACTGTTGTTTTACTCTGTTCAAAACTTTTCTCTGCTGCCTCCTTCATCCTTTCTCTTGCGCCACCTTCTCCACTTCTTTTCTTTACTTCTGCATCTGCATCTCTAAAACTGACAAAAAAAAAATAAAAAATAAAAAAAAAAAATCAATAAATCAATAATTCTGTCATTGATTTTTAATTGTATCTTATATTTTTATTTAATTTTGTTTATAAATTGATATTTAATGGGTTTGAAATGCATATTCATACTAATATAATTCTGAAAGTAATATATATACGAGATTTGATAATTTAAAAGATGGGAATATTTCTTTTAAATTTTAAAAATAATCACCAAATTATAGTATATATTAAATCATGAAGCCTTTAAAGATCAATATACTAAAGGCAATAATTTCACAAAGAAGAAGTGAAGAAAAGAAGATGTAATTTTGGAACTTGAAGCTTACTCTAAATTGGGAGGAAAAAACTTCGATTGAATGTCATTGATAATGATTTTAACTTTTTCCCAAGAACTTAAATGAGATTTCTTCAATTTGGAAAGTGCATCTTTAACTATCTTAGCAATAGATGGCTTTTCTTGCATGATGTGTTGTCCTCCATCTCCAATTACTGAGAAAATTTGAAGGGAGAGAATGATCATGAACAAGAAAATAAGCCATATTGTAATGGTTCTTCCACAATTTTCCATTCCACTATATATGATTAAAACAAACAAGAAAAAAAGAATAGAGGAAGAAACTTATATTTAAAATGAATCTGACTTTGTATTTTAGTAGTTTTGAATTAAGTTTCTCACACTTAGTATCGTTGTTTGGAGGTAGCATCTTATTTGTAGGCATATTGTTTTGAACATTTCAAACATGATCGGGAATTATCACTAATATATATATGTGTATATATATATATATATATATATATATATATATATATATACTTCTTTTCTTCCAAATTGATAGTCTATTTTTCATTTTTTATTATTCTCAAAATTTAGCTCACTTTTCATTTTTTTAATGTTAGTTTTATAAAAAAAATATCTATATCACCCTTTATTAGCTTTATAATTAATATATATATATATATAACAAAGCATATAAAATCAATGTATTATTATTAAAGAATAAGGGTATTTTAGAAAATTTATATACAGTAACTAATTTTCTTAATATATATGTAAAATTATAATGAGCTACCATAAATAATTGTTCAATCAAAACCTAATTGCTTAAAAAAATTTATTTACTTTTTTTATAAATTTTGTCTAAAACTTTTAATTTTATCAATTTTGTTGTAATTTACAATTTTAGTTATAATAATGTTCAAATCAAAGAAATAATTCGAAATTAGAATTAAAAATAATATTTTATTCATAAGTGAACCAAAATAATTATATTAAATTATTTTCTCTTTATTCACTATAGTTTAATTTATTTTTTCTCTTTGTACCATAATTTCACATACAAAAAATCATTTTTCCTCTTTTCTTCTTTTTATTTCTTTCTCTCTTTTTCTCCTTTTCAATTTAAAAAATCTAATTCTTTTCTTTGCAACATGACTCTTACTTCAAAAAAAAAAAAAAAAAAAAATCACGTTTCATTTTCTTTTTTTAGTCAAAAACTCTAACGCAATCATGATTAATTTATAAATTTTTTGAAATAAATAAATCCAATGTAAGATAGTGACAAAAAAAAAAAAATGGACGGAAATATTAAAGAAAAAAAAGAGGAAAATATTACCTTATTTTAATTATGAATATAATATTATTTATTTATTTTTTATTTCAATTATAACTAATTTATTATACTTGAATACAATTATAATTGATGAGAACTAAAAATGATTTACTTAGAATTAAAACTAAGACAATAGGCCCAAGACAAGAGCACACACTTCGTAACGAATACCACAAGACAAGCAAGCCAACGCCTCTCAAGTCCAATCTCTAACAGGCCCAACACCTTTCAGTATCACTCACATCAACAAGCCAGCAACTCCTCTATTATCAGCCACCTCACTTCGCTCTTTCACATCAAAATATAAGCACCTCACTTTCAACAGCAGCTCACCTCGTTAATAAAAAGTTTATAGGGAAAGTCTCTACCAAGCTCCTTTCAAGCTTGCTAGAGAAACAATCCCTGCCACCTCCAAAAAATGGAGTTCTGTCACTTCAACACAAGGCTCTATCCTCCAAAATAGTTGTATCATTACCTCTGTTCAGTTTCAGAATGATGTAACCCTCCTCACTACCATACAACTCAATACTCCTATGAAGTCCATAGTCCTCTCACTTAAAGGGCATCTTTAGTTGGCCACAAGCTTCTGAACTCAGAAGAATTCATTGGCCGATCGTGAGACAAAAACTTCTTCTAGGCAACGACACTCATTCTCTACTAGAGAACATAACCTCCTAGCGGTAACTCCATACACTTCCTAAGCCACTCGATCTCCAAGAAGTACTCTCTAACATAACAATCCCTTGTTATCCATTGTAGACTGTCCTCTCTTTTTAAGTTGGTTACTCATTATTGTCCATCGCTCAAATACCTTCTTGCCCACTGGAAAAGGTAAAATGAGAGTCTCTAAACCCTTTTACTCAGGGAAGCCGTGACATCATATTCAAGTTCATTCTCTCCCTAAGCCTTTAACTCATTATATGCAGTCACAATAACTTAAGCATCAAAAAGCCCTCCTTAGGCCATAGGCTTGGCGCGAAACTTCTAATGTTAATTTTCTTTTCCATACAAACTTAGATCCAACCATTGCTCCATTGCTTAACTCTAGACTTTCTATCTATCCAAGTCGACAACATCCAGTAAGGTCAACACTATTCCGTCCAGCAAAGTCAACACCTCTGTTCAATGAGGTTCACATTGTTCCATAGTACGAGGTCTTGCACCTGCGTACTTTTAATACCCACTGAGAACCATTACTTTAACTTTCTGCATGTATCCTACAAATCCTATCCTATCCAATCTTTACATATTTCCAAAACCTAAATTAGACATTCTCCTTTCTAGGAAAAGCCAAACCCAATACCTAGCAAACAACACACTCTAACCAAAACCCTAAGGTCTTGACCCGATAGGAGTTTTCAGATTTTAGGTCACTTTGGACTAGGGAAAAAGGCCTATCAATAACTAGACCTAAAAAATAAAGACAAAATTCATAAAAGTATGAGTTCTGAATAAACTAAAAAGAAAAAAAAAAATAGATTTTTTATTTTTATCAGTAGGTCATGAACCAAAGGTGTTTAAAGTCTTAATTTGTTAATATTTGGTTTCAAATTGAACAAAGGGTATTTGATATCTCAATTTTTAAACCAAGGATATATATTATTTAACCACGAGTTTATTTTTTTTAACCAAGTAAACATTGGGTGTTGGACAATTGAGATCTCAAGTTTTTGAATAAAGGGTAGATAATTTATTAAGGGTTTGGATGAATATCTAATTGAGGGTTTTTGTGTATCAATTAGTTGTGACTTGTACTTAGAGCGAGTTCTAATCATATAACTTTTTTTATTTATTTTGTGTTTCTTAATATATTTTAATATATATGAATAATAATAATAATAATAATAATTATTATTATTATTATTATTATTATTTTATTAAATTTAAATATTATTTTTGATAATTTTGAATATTATTATAAATAAAATCTATAAGCCAAGTTTATTATATATGAGCTAATTGAAAAATAATAAAAAGACATTTTTACATATGTTAGTTTGTATAAAATTTCATCAGGATCTACAAAAATATAATGATGTAGAAAAAATCAATGAGGTAATTTCATATAAACTTAATTTTTTATGAGGTGACTTCATCTAGACTTAATTTACTTGACACATGACAAAAAATTTTCTAAATAATCTTGAACTCAACTTTTGTTATATAATATAATACAATAATATATAGATATAGATTGTTGTACGGTAAATCTTTGGCGGCCTTTGCGATTTGGAAGCATATACAATTTTCATGATCTTTTTGTATGTTAAATAATGATCTAAAGACATTCAAAGATAATTAGTGGATATCTTTCGTAAGGGTTTGGCCTGATATAGATCAAGTTTGAGTTCAAGGACCTGTAAGATGAACATAGTGCATGAAGGAGGCCAAGCTTGGACTTAGCAAAACTTCTCTGATACCAAAGATAGTAGCTTGAATTTAGGGTCCTCAAGAAAGATGATGATTAATCATTGAGATAGAATAAAAATAGATTAGGAGTTATAGAGAAGAACTAACCCTGATGGTAGTTAGGGGTGCTAATTTATACCCTAGTTGTGACTATTGGATCGATCTGCAGGACACTTGTTCCCATCACGAAGAGGAAATAGTTCATGTGTAGCTAGAAAGAATAAGCTAATAGTCATGTCAAGCTCCTTCTATCATGCTGACTGTCCTATAGATAAAGCGTGGTCTTTACTATGTTGTGCACAATCATTGACCATGATAGTGAATCTTATTTCATTATTATTGTCGGGATAGATTCACTTTATTACCCTTGCTTGGCTAACTTAGCTATAAAGGAATGCTGGAAGGATCAGACTCTAAAGACCATTCGAAGTGTCATCAAAGAGGGAGCTTATAGCTTTTTTATTAGGAGTTCGAGCTCGAGGGTGTCCCCAATCCTAAGCCTTGGATGACTATCCTCGAGCTACCACTTCCTTTGGGCCATTGTCATTAAGGCCCAAGTCCAGAAGGCCTATTCATATAAGGTTGGGTTAGGTGCTGGGGCCTAATATCAAATCTTCATATTTGCTCCTTAATAGAGGCCCTCTTACTCTAGTAGAGTAAAGAGTCAGCTCGTTGCACTTGGAGTAGTTTAATGCCTGGTGATGCCTCGAAGATGAGCTAGTCCTTTCATTGAAAGAGGCTAAAGTGTCCTCAAGAAGCTTACTATTTCCATTGCTTCTTGATAGTTGTTCAGTCTCCGTACATGAAGGGACTTAGTTTGGGGCGGTTACTGCTATGTGTCCCAATGAGGTGATAGAAACGTGTTTGGCTTCCTTTGGACACTATAACTGCCATTATGCATTAAATGCGGATGCAACTGTTTGGATGTATAAATACCCTTTTTTTTACTCGTTTTCTTCTTCTTACTGACAATTTTCTTTATCTTTAAGTGTTCTTGCTTTCTTTCTGATTTTCAAAAACCTCTAATCCTTTTCTTCTATTTTTTTTCCTCAAATCTCCTATGGCTTCTCCAAAATCAAACCCTACTGTTGAGGAACAAGCTATTACTATTCTTGAGGCCATCGCTGCCTAATGGGAGGACATCTCAAACGTCGCATCAAACCCAAATTTCAGATACTGGGAAAAAAACCTCTTTAGAGGAAGGTTGGAGATTTGGTTCTCTTTGAGGATTCCACTAAAGGATGAGAGAATCTTCTTAACATATACTCCTATAAGGTTGAATGAAGTTCTCAGGAATAGGATGGACTATGTAATTTTTATGACCTGGATGAAGAAAGGGCTGGGATTCCCCCCCTCTAACTTTATGGTGCAATGCTTTAAATAGTTCAGATTCAACACCTTGAACGTGCACCCAAATAACATAACGGATCTCCATTGCCTCGAAGTCATCTACAAATCTATGTGATTAGTTCCCACTACCAAGATCTTTTAGGTCTTTTTTAAGATCTAAATGAATAAATATGAGACGTTTCTTCCTCGATCAGGTCCGATTGTAATCTCTTCATGCACAAAAAATCTCAAGTGGGGGGACTAGAAGAGAAAGTATGTTATCATTGAGGTGGTTGCTCCAAAGTAGTTCGACTACTATAGAGGGGTCATCTCTCCAGTTTGAAAGATGCCAGACTTTCCTTCCTTGACTGATGAGAGTGTCTGGGCATCAAAACTCTGGTAGCTCACAAGTGGTAGTTTGAAATTAAGTTACTTGTTGGAGCTACTAGGCTTGACCATATAATCAGTATGTGCTTCCTCTCATTTAGTTTGTTATTTTCTTCCATTCTTCAAATTGAATTTTAAAATTCTTCTTTTATTATTTTCACTTTTTGACAGGGGATGGGTGAGAAGTGCCATGAAGCACTTCTGCTAAAGCTGAAGGATGTACCTACCCTGGAGGTTAACCAGGATGTGTTCCTCTTTATTTTGGACAGAGTTTTTGGTTAGTTAAAGACTCATCTCCTTATATACAAGGTAGTTTCCACAAAATCAAGCTCTCTTACCAAGAAGAAAAAAAGAAGAAGCTTGTAAGGCTACTCTTGCTCCTAAGGTCACTACTAATCCTAAGGCCTCTACAACAACTAATAGGTAGAGGAAATTGGGAGAAGTCCATGATGCACCTCGAGCTCTCATTCCACATATTCACTCTACTGCTCCAAGTATATTCATCTTATGTTTGAGGTTAAAAATTTTCTATCTAGAGTAGTTTCCTCTAATTTTGATTTCTATTTTTTTTAGGGACTTGGCCTTCTTACTAGGATATCTCTAATGAGATCCTAGATTTGCTTACTGATGAGCTCGCAACCCTTGCTCCTTTTTGACCAACTTCCCAACCAGTTGAGGATGTTATGGCTCCTAAGGAGAGTTTAAGGGATGATCAAATGGTGAACCTTGATCTTAAGGAAGAGGAGATTCCCTTGGTGAAGAGGCCGAGTGTGGAGACATCTAATCAAGATCAAATAGGTCCTTCTCAAAGGGATAAGCTTTCCTTAGCTTAAGATGTCCCATCTAGAGTAGGAGAGAGCACTAGGATTAATGAGCACGACTTGAAAAATAAGGACCTCGGGCATCTACCTTTACATCTGTTTGTTGTCCTGGACTCTGACAATTCTTGCGAGGATCCATAGTGCTACTTGTATAGCGAGGACCCTAGAGTGGGGACATGCCTATGTCCACTTTAAGGATAGATAAAGGGATAGGCCTGTATATATGGTGGCTCATGCTAATGAGAATTGCTTTTTACACTTTCAGAAATGATATAAGCGAGGATCCATAACAACATCATATAGACACCACCTTCCAGTTGCCTCTGCATATCACTGATGCACTTTTTACCCTTTCAAAACATGAGCCTTCTTGGGAACTTTCTATTGAGGTTTGTTAAGCAAAAACTGACTTTAAAGTTCTACATGTTTTAAATACTTACAAGTGCATGAATCGTATCGTAGATATCAATTAGTTTGTACCAAGGTCGATCTCTCGTGGAGTTGAGAAAATACCTAGGCGCAATTGTCTTTAATTTATTACCCCATTTATGCTAACAAATATTAAACTTAAATAAAATCCTAAACACTCTTACCAAAAATATATTTGTTTTTAACTAGTTAAATCTAAAATAATAAAATTAATGATAATGAAATGGAATTAAAATGAAGAAAAGGAGATGAGTGCTAATGAATCAATTTCATCTATTAAATACTTATGCTTTCCTATTATGATCAAATGAGTTTCTCTTGCGATATTCAATGACTAGATTTTCTAAGCATGTAACGTCCTTTTTCATGATAAAAAACATATATTTATAATAATACTTATTGAACTCTTGTATTCAATAAATATTACAATAAAACAATTTATTTTATGAAATCTTTACATAAATAATGTAAGAAAGAGATGCTTATATCTACAATTTACACCCCCTAAATTCATGAATTCATGCTTAAATAATATCACAAAGAAATACTTATATATCTAATTCACATTCCTTATGTCTAATATTTTAATAAATCAATATTAAGCTTCTTCTCTCGATCTTTCACTCAACATAATAGAAATGCAAATGATAACTAATCATTTACAAGAAATAAGTGTCAAATAATGTAATTGATGTTGAAAGAAGCACCTCAAATTAATCAAATATAATTAGACATATTGTATTTAAAAGACTACATCTTACTCATAGGAATAAGAAAAATTAGATCATGACAAGAATGAAAATAAAATCAATCTTAATTAAATTAATAAATAAACATCCATATAGATATGTATGTAAAGAGAATTAAATCAATTTAATAAAAGAAACAATAAAGAAAAACTCTATTGAAGATGTATGCTTGAAGAACAACTCAATCCTTATAGCGTTCCTTAAGCTTGAATTTTCTTCCATAAAGGTAAAATTTTCCTAACCTTAATTTTGATAACAATAATGAAAATAAAAAGAAAAACAAATATTTCTGAAATGAGAATTGGAATGAAAACCTAATCCACTCTTCACGTAAAGCCTATGAGGTTGCTAGGGTTTGATGCCCAACTTCTGAAGCTTTGTGTCCTTTTAAAAGCATTTGAAAAGATCCTCGCCAAATCCCTATTGATTCTGAAATCAAAATAGCAAATATTGCTAATCTCCAACTCAACTGGCCCATGTTGAAATGACATGGCCATATTACACTTAATCTATTCAAAATTGCTCGAATTCCAGATAAGTTGACATGCCCTGTTGAAATAACATGGGTGTGTTGACCTATGAACAATACAATTAGCTCATGTTGACATGCCTATGTTAGTTGGGCATGTCACACTCTAGGTGAATTTTCCACTTTTTTTCTTTAATTTGACACGTCCATATTAATTTAACATGGGTGTATTGATCCTCTTTGCACCAAATGGATTCAACATGTCTATGCTAGTTCTCAACATGGTTTGTTGCACACCCCAACTCTAGTGGTGCGACGGTCCTAAGGCAAGGGTAGACTTAAGGCCACCATAAACCCGTAGAACTCACAAATCATGAATCTCATCATCATTATAAAAATTACAACATCATATATTATCATACAATGATCATGTCCATGCATATAATTAAACATCAATCATATCCTTTCTATTATCATTTCATATCTTTCTCCTGTTCCTTAATGATCAAAAGATACATCTCACATCACCAAAGAACAAGAGCATCCCAAAAAGGTAACAATCATACATCAAAATATATTGGTGTCCTCGAATGACTAACTACGGAGCTCTAGAGTATACTCCCATTACATATTGTGTCATAATATCATTAAATGAATATACAAAATATCTCAAAAGTTATTACAATGAAGCTTCTTGGGAGAATGGATCAAGAAGCTGGATCTTCTCTATTAGCTCCTTCACGAGCTATGCTATTACCTGAAATCTATAGTGAGCCTTCAACTCAGAAAGATGTGAACATTGTAAATTAAGAATCTGAATATCGAATCATGGTCATGAACAAATATCTATACATATAGGTATGAAAGAATCATAAGCTTTCCTGGAAGGAAACATGGTACTCATAATAATTTGGCTATATCAAATCATATCATAAATAAAATCATGGTTCATATTTAGAACATAGAATGCCCACAAAGAATGGTATTATCAAATCTCATATGATAGAACTGATCTCATGTCATAACATACGTATCAGTAGCCTTGCTACCTTAACATGTACACATGCTTGGCCAGGCATGTGCCTAGAGCTCATGGCCCCTTCTAGGTGGAACACTGATAAAAACCCTATCAGCTAGGCTCTTAAAGTGTACTATGGACCAATGAATCTACTCTCATTGGGAAGAGCATTCTATCCATGGGTCACGGAGTTTCAATCTCATAAGAAGCATATTGGTCGCAAGACCATCATCATATAACATCATACAAATTTGGTTTTAAGAAACAAGAATCATCTGAGCTTGATCCAAGAAAATTGATCAAGTCATTTACGTTATATACATAAATATATATAAGTATATGTGAATGAACAAATCAAAGATGCTTGGTCTTATTATTTTAAAGAGACAAGAAACAAATAAATATTCATACTTATCTTAATATAATTTCTCTTGAAATTTCCTTTAGCAAATTCCAACCCTTCAATTAATTTGATTTCCTCCTCCTAAGAAATTTTCCCAAATATACAAAATTAGGGTTTTCTCCAAATTAATAATATTTATCATAATTTCCTAATAATTAATTATCTTAGAGTCTCTATTCTTAATTCCCAACAACAAATTTTATTTATCTCTTTAAGAAAATCTGCATTTAATTTCGGAGTTACTGTTCATGTTACTATTCATGACAGCCTCAATATTCTGATTTCTCCCAC
>CANXYC011815788.1:0-27392 GCA_948193065.1 Aleurites moluccanus
TAGCAACTTTGCAACCTACTCATCTAACCATTCAATTTTTAATCATTTGATCCAACGGTCGGATTTAATCAAGCCTAAACTAATACCATAAGGTTGCACACACTTAATAACTCCTTATTATAAAGGAAATGACCAAAATACCCCTAGTGCAACCGAAACGCCGAAATCGCGCAACGTGCCGATAATAATTTTTCGACCGGGATTATTTCTTAAACTACTGCTCAAATAAATAAAATAAGGCTATTTTCAAGTCTTTAAATTATTTTCTCCTTTTAAATATGATATTAAATCCATAAAATTCCGACAGGCAAAAAATGATCATTTTGCCCCCAGTTCACCAAAAACTCAAAATTTTCCGATTAAGTCCTAACAGCCTCTAGACTATTCCTATGCTTAAAACTAATTCAAATAACATGCATAATTATCAATTTCATGCATAAATACATATTAACATCTCAATATAAAGAAAACAAAAATCTTTCCCTGAAGAATCCTATAAAGGATAGGTTCAAGCTAGGCTGAGGTATTACACTTAGGTTCCTCCTCTCCTAGTTGTTCTCCACTTCTTAAAGTGATGGCCTTGCATTGCTCTTTTGGGTTCACCTCAGTGTTGCTAGGTAAAGATCCCTAACTCCTTTTAGATACGATATTAGCCAGCTAACCCATTTGCACTTTAAGATTTTTAATTGTTGAAGCTTGATTTTGAAGTGCAGAGTCAGTCTTGTTCATGAACTCGAATGTCGACTTGGCCAAACTTGCCATAATATCCTCAAAATTTGACTTCTTCTTTTGGGGTTGCATGTGATTTCTCTATTGTTGAAATCTTGGAGGTTGAAATGGCCTATATTGTCCCCCTTGACTCCCTTGAATTAGTGGATTGAGCTTATTGTTCTGATTGCTCCATGAAAACTTCGGATGCTTTCTCCACCTAGAATTGTATGAGTTCAAATAAGGATTGTTCTACAGCCTGTTGTAATTTAACACGTACTGCATTTGTTTCGTTGTGGTATATTTGGTAGTAGCATGGTTATCTCCATATAAATCTCAATTCACAAGATTATTAGAAACAACATTAATTTGACCAACATTATTATTTCCTAACAATTTTAAAATTGTGTCAAATTTAGCATTAACTTTTGCCATCTAATCTACCTCGTATACTCCAGCAATTCTTTTCAAATGGCCTCTCTCATTGGCCCACTAATGATTTTTAGAAGCAATTTTCTCTACCAAATGGTATGCTTCGTCTACTGATTTGTTCACCAAAACATCACCAGTTGCGACATCTAAGATTATTTGAATTGTAGGAGATAGCCCACTATAGAATATCTACATCAGTGTATAATTGTAGATATGATAGTTTGAGCATCTCCTCTGCAACCCTTCAAACCTTTCCCAAGCTTCAAATAATGATTCTCCTTCAATCCATCTAAAGTTTAGTATATCATTTTTGAACCTTAGCATTTTTCCAGGTGGAAAATACTTAGTCAAAAAAGCTTGAACTAACATCCTCCAATTGGTGAAATATTTTGTCGGATGCTTGGTCAATCAATCTTTCACTTGATCTCTAAGGAAAGTGGAAAAGAGTATCATTCTTATAGCCTAATCAGATACACCATTAATTTTAACAGTGTTGCACAACTCCACAAAGTTTGAAATATAAACATTTGGATCCTCTAAAGAATCCCTCCAAACTGCTTATTGGACACCATATTGATTAATATATGATCCAGCTTGAAGTTGTTGTTGTTGATAGTCGGTCTAGCTATACTAGATTGTACTCAGTTTAAGTTAGGCAAAATATAATCCCTCAGAGTTCGGGCTTGTTGCTGATGTTGAACTGAAGGTTCATGAATATCCTGTTGCATCACGTTCCTTTGTCGATTTTTTTTACTGCTTCTGTCATTGCTGCTGCTATTGTTACTACAGTTGCTATATGATCTTGACCTCTTGGATCCTCCATTACGTTTTGTGTTTATTGCTGCTGTCGAAGTCGTGTTTCCTTTCGATTCTTCTTGCACAATTTCTTGATCTTTGGATTTAAAAGTTCAAGATGTTTTGATCCAGACCTGCGCATAAAATTCTGCAATCAAAATCAAAATAAGCAAGAAATGTCAAAAACACAAAAATAGCATCTAAATTAATAAAGAAAATGTTTGGTATTGATATTGACATTTTTCGCCTCCCCAGCAACAACGCCAAAAACTTATTGTGAATTTTTTTCGTAAGTGAATTATTCGTTCATACAGTTATAGTGATTAATAAAGTAACATTCCTTCAAAGATACGATGTCAAGTACCAAAATTAATATTTTTCCTATTATTTAAATAAAATATTCTTTTGATTTCATAATTTAATAAAACCTAAATTAAGACTCAAAATCTAAGCTTTATGAATTCAAGAATTTCCAAGAGTATAACAATTAAAACAAATCTAAAATTTATATTTCATCAATTGACCTTTAATGATTTTAATAACTCATGATTGATTATTTGTACTTTCTGATTAATGAATTAATTACTCCAAAATATATGTAATTCTCTCTCAAACAATTACATGTATACTTACATTATTTTCATGTCTACTTTCATGATCACTATATTAATGCAGATCCATTAAGAGCATTTGTAATTTCAAAATTCACTAAAATGTATTCTAATCTCTTAGTAATACTAGCCTTTAGTTTATTGATCTAGCGAACTAATGACATATTTTTTCTCTCGATCCATCATATATTATCTTAAATTATTGTTTAATAGTTCCCAATTATCAAACAACTATTATTTCTAGATCAATAAATTAACCAGATTAATAAGACATATAATTATCAATCAATTATAGTTCAAATCATAAAATAAATCAATTGACTATATTTAATTTCTAGAATAAAGAACTTAGCCACACATATTTGAAAATATAATTGCAAACTTTATTTAAATAAAATTAAGAACAAATAGAGTTAAGAAATAATTTTTTCTTTATTGCAAAATTCAATTTTAGTTGTTAGATTCTCCAATTTGAAGTTTTCTCTTGTTTCTCTTGATGTTCTCCTCTCTAGTTTTCTTTCAAATTCTTCCAACCCCCTAAAAATAAGCTTTCCTTGATGTTAAATAAGCAAATTTCCTTAGCCCCATCAATAATCGGGTCATTACATCAATAACCGGGTATGTTGAGTGCAATAACCGGGTACTGATTATTGCTTCTGAGTCTTTTGAATTTCTTTTCTGAGAAATAATCGGTCCAAGTCTAAAAATAGGGTCTTTATACCCTAATAACTAAGTACTAATTATTGATTACGACTTCTTCTACAAATTTATTTATATTGAACAATAAAATCTTGTTATCCTCGATTCTCCTTCAAATTTCAAAACTAACAAACTAAAAATCAAGCCTAAATAAAATAAAATAAATAAAAATCTATTAAATCTTATTCAAATTAATTTAAAAAAATCCTAAATTTAATAAACATCAAATACCCAAATAATTTATATAATAATCTGATAATTATTCTGAAATAAATTTCCTACCATCGATCTACAATTAATTTCATAAAGTAATTATTTACTAAAATCTTAATTTATAATTATTTTACATTAATTCCCATAATTATAATTTAATTCACTATACTCCAAAACTATTTTTGAAATATTCTAGATAATTCATTTGTAACTATTTTGCAATTAAATTTTCAATATTGGTCTCCAATAAATGTAATAAAATAGTTATTCTTCGACCAACTCCCAATTTTAATCTTCAATTAATTTACTAAAATAATTATTAATTTAATTCTTCAACTAATAATTATTCCATAACAATATCTCACTATTATTCTCCGATAAATCAATAAATACTCAATAAATAGTAGACTAAAAATAATATTTCACTCATTAATTACCTTAAATTATATTTTAATTATTACCACACTCAAAATATTGTCCATATAAATTATTCATTGAGCTTCAATAATTTATCTCTATTTAAGTTAATTTAATTATCTATTTTAACTACCGTATCAATTAAATTACTTCACAAATATTAAGTTTTCGACATTTAAATTTCACAAATACCATTCCAATAATTTCAATATTAACTTCTAATCAATAATATCAATTTATCTAAATTTATAAACTTCATTTCAACACAACTTCCAATTATTCACTGTATAATTATTCTGATACCAGTACCAATTATTTCATATTTTCATAAATTTATTTTAAATATATTCCAAATAATTTATAAATAATTTTAGGATAATTTAGAACTCACTTACTCGCGGTCGGCAAAAAACTACGCCCATCTCCCATTTTTCTAGTCCTAGCTCTGATCACCGATGGCAGCACAATGGGTACCATTGAAAAGCTGGCATCGAGATTAGTCCATTGGAGCATAAACCACTGAGAAAGAAAGCCGGAATCAACCTAAAATGGCTAGAAAAGTATTCTACTATCGAGGAGACTCTGAATAGGTGGTCACCAGATGTTGCTCGTCCTTTTGGGCTAGGCGGTATCATCTCACGCTAGCCCGACGGCGGCAAAATCTTCGACAACTCTTCTCTTGCTCTAATTGGCCACTCTCCTCCAGTCTGCTCTCTGATTTCTCGCTGTCTCTTCTTTCCCTTTTCTTTAATTTAAAATTTTTTAAATAAATTATGGATTTCTCCATATTTTTCTATTTCCAATAAAATAATAATAATAATATGATAATAAAATATTTAATTTAACTAACTAATTAATTATTTAATAAATAAATATTATTTATTTTATATAATAGAAACCACAATTATAAAATTAATAAATAATAAATAATACATTAATTAGTTAATTTTTTTTTTCAACTAACTAAATAAATTCATAAATAATTAATCATTCTTAATAAAATATTACAATAATAAAATAATACCAAAAATTTTAAGTTTAGAAATTCAAAAATAAAATCTTAAGGAAAATATTTTTCTTTATGTTTTCGTTGGTTGCTTTTTTAGTAAGTCAAATATATATATATATATAATAGATTTTTTTTTTTACATATTCTTTACTTTTTAGGCTTTTTTTTTTTTAATTTCTTAATCAAAATGATATTGTTTTATTTTTTAAAAATTTTTATTATATATTCTGATTAAAATGACACCATTTTAAAAGTACAAAATTGCGTTGTTTTGGTATTCAAAGGAAATTCAGCCTTTTTGCTTTTTTATTTTTTAAATTATTATTATTATTATAATTATACAAATGAAATATAACATAATAATAAATTAATAATAATATACATTATTTATTAAAAATTAAATAAAAATAAATTATCATTTATATTATAATAAATCAAAATTTAAAACTCATTAAATTAATATTAAATTAACTTAAATAATTGTAAATTTATATAAAGTTAAATAAATTAAAATACTAAAATAATATAAAATTTTTAAAATAAAAGTGAATAAAATAATGATAAAAAAATTAAATTGAGCTATATATATAATTTTATTTTATTTAATTATTTATTTTTATTTATAAAAATTAAAATAAATTTAAAAATTAAAATAAAAAAATTAACATTAAATTAATTAATATTTTTTGTTATATAATATTAATTTAATTATTTTTAATTTAATCGGCTCATCATATGATCCATTGATTTTATCAATTTTTTGACCGGTTGGGGTTTAATGGTGAAAACAAAGGGAACCGGCAATTATAGGTGAGAGTAAAAAAGCCAGTACAGAGCCATACACAAAACAATATAAGAATCGGTCACAGTTAGCAACTACTAATGAACAACAATGAGGACGATCATAAACTAAGCGAAATCTAAACCGTCCATTTCATCTATATATGGTAACTCGTATAAGCACTTCTCCGAGTCGGGATCTCCTCTAATCGTCGTCTTCTTCTTCATGTTTATAGTTCTCGTTCTTATCCTCTCTTTTGCTTCCTTCCTTATACAGACCTCTTTCTTTGTAATTATGGAAAGTTTATCAATTTTCTTGATTCTCATTACTCCACAAAATCTTTTTCTCTCTACAAATCCATTTTCTTTCATTTTAACACAATCCCGTTAGTTCTTTAAGCCTCCTTTCTTGAAAATTTTCAGTTTCTTGAAAAAAAAAAAAAAAAAAAAAATCGGTTTCTTGAAAATTTTCGATTTCTTGATTTTTTTTTTTTTGTTTGTTCAATATGGTGTCAAAATCTTGCATGGAGTCGTTGAATTTGATCTCAGTTGATGATTTCCGTGTTCTTAATCGAATTCCCAGTGTCATGAAGGTCCCTGGAGTCATATCTGAAATTGAAGAAACAGAAACGGTGTCGTCTTTTCCTCATGAACGTCGTATCCTTGTCGCAAACCAGTTGCCATTAAAGGCTTACAAAGATGCGGAGAATAATAACAAGTGGTGTTTTGAGTTAGATAAAGATAGCCTTTTGTTGCAGCTCAAAGATGGTTTTCCTCCAAATACAGGGGTTCTCTATGTGGGAACTTTAAAGGCTGAAATTGAGAATAAAGATCAAGAATTGGTTTCTCAATTCTTGTTTGAGAAATTTGACTGTGTACCTGTTTTCTTGAATCCTGATTTGCATTACGAATTCTATCATGGGTTTTGTAAGCACTATCTTTGGCCTTTGTTTCATTACATGTTACCTATGTCATCAAGTGATGGTGCTCGCTATGATCGATCACAGTGGCAAGCCTATGTATCTGCTAATAAGATATTTGCAGATACAATTATGCAAGTTTTGAACCCAGATGAGGATTCGGTTTGGGTACATGATTATCATCTTATGGTGTTGCCTACTTTTTTGAGGAGAAGGTTTTATAGAGTAAAATTGGGCTTTTTCTTGCATAATACTTTCCCATCTTCTGAAATTTATAGTACTATTCCAGTAAGGGAAGAGATTTTAAGAGGTTTTTTGAATTGTGATCTTGTTGGGTTTCACACTTTTGATTATGCAAGACATTTCTTCTCTTGTTGTAGTAGGTTATTGGGTCTTAATTATGAGTCTAAAAGAGGGTATCTTGGGCTTGATTATTTTGGTAGAACTGTGAGTATTAAGATCTTGCCTAGTGGGATTCACATGGGGCAACTTGAATCTGTTTTGAATTTGGAGGAAACAGTTAAAATGGCTAAACAATTGAAGGAGAAATTTGAAGGGAAAATTGTGATGGTTAGTGTTGATGATTTGGATATATTTAAAGGGATTAGTTTAAAATTTTTAGCAATGTGGAGGTTATTAGAAGAACACGAGTACTTGAGAGGGAAATTAGTACTAGTTCAAATTGCTAATCCTGCAAGAAGTCAGGGGAGAGATGTTCAAGAAGTCCAAAGTGAGGTTAATTTTCTTGTTAAACATATAAATTTAATGTATGGTGAGGTAGATTATAAGCCTATTGTGTTTATTAATCGTCCGGTTAGTACTCAAGAGAAAGCAGCTTACTATGCAATATCAGATTGTTGTGTGGTTAATGCTGTGAGAGATGGGATGAATTTGATTTCTTATGAGTATACTGTTTGTAGACAAGGGAGCTCTGTTTTAGACAGAGCATTGGGGTTTGATGAGAAATCTAATCCTAGAAAAAGTGTTTTGATAGTCTCCGAATTCATTGGTTGTTCGCCTTCTCTTAGTGGGGCGATTCGGGTAAATCCTTGGAACATCGATGATGTTGTTGGAGCTATGCTTGGAGCTATCAGAATGAGCGAAGAAGAGAAGCGTTTAAGACATGAAAAACATTATAAGTATATTAGCTCTCATGACGTTGCTTATTGGGCGAAAAGTTTCGATCAAGATCTTCAGAGGGCTTGTAGAGAACATTATCTGAAGAGGTATTGGGGTGTTGGGTTAGGTTTGGGATTCAGAATTGTAGCATTGGGACCAAATTTTAGGAAGCTTGCAGTTGAAACAATTGTCAATGCTTACAATAAAACGTCTAGTCGTTTGATCCTTTTAGACTATGATGGTACTATGATGCCACAGAGTTCTATGGACAAAGCTCCAAGTAGTGAAGTTATTTCTGTCTTGAATTGCTTGTGTAGTGATCCCAAGAACATTGTTTTCCTTGTAAGTGGCAGAGGTAAGGATCCTTTAAGCAAATGGTTCTCTCCATGTGAGAAATTGGGTATTTCAGCTGAGCATGGCTTTTTCACAAGGTAATGTTCTTTTAATTTGATTAATTAATGTTCTAATATGATTTGATTTCATATGTTTTGTTTATATTATACATATATATTTCTTGATTTTAATGTGTTTCAGGTGGTCAAAGGATTCACCATGGGAGACCTGCTCTGTGGCGATAGACTATGATTGGAAAAAGATTGCAGAACCAGTCATGAAGCTTTATACTGAAACAACTGATGGCTCTTTTATAGAGCATAAAGAAAGTGCATTGGTGTGGCACCATGGTGAAGCCGATTCTCATTTTGGGTCAAGCCAAGCTAAAGAGCTTCTTGATCATTTGGAGTCTGTTCTTACTAATGAACCTGTTGTTGTTAAAAGAGGCCAGCACATTGTTGAAGTGAAACCACAGGTATGAGCCATATTAAAGCACCTAAATTCTTGATCATTTTTAATGGCAACATATTCATAGATGAAGTAATTATTATAGCAATACTGCAATAAAACTATAACAAAGAATGGTTATGATTGTTGACATTTACATAAAAAGAAAATTTTGTTCTTTGTGGATTTATTTCAGGGAGTAAGCAAAGGTTTAGTTGTGGAGAAACTGATCTCAAGCATGAGAATTAGAGGCAAGTTGCCGGATTTTTTGTTGTGTATAGGAGATGATCGTTCGGATGAAGATATGTTTGAAAGCATTGCAAGTCATGTAGAGAATCCATCATTGCCAGCCATAGCAGAAGTGTTTGCTTGCACAGTTGGTCAGAAACCAAGCATGGCAAAATACTATCTTGATGATACTTCAGATGTCATTAAATTACTTGAAGGCCTTGCTGCTGCTTCTGGAGGACCTAAGTAATGAATCTGGGGATATGTCTAATATTTAGTTTTTTTTATTCCTTAGGGAAAAAAAATTTAGCTAGCGATACAACTAGACTTGTACAGAACAGAAGATAGTTCAGTTTTTGTTTTTAAATTTCACAATTACAGGTCTAAAATCAAAAACTCAAATACAAATTTAACAGATTCATGTTCTTCCCAATTGTTTTGGGCAAAATTTATTATGTCAATACAAATTTTATCTTTTGTTCTACTTTCAGTTATGTTAACCATTGAGTATGGGTTAAGACCATCCAAACTTGTTTGATGTGTGTTTCAGTGAATCAATTGATTCTGTTTCTTTCTGGGCAATACGCATACGAATTACCAGTCTATATTAAGGATTAGGAACTAATTAACTATAAAATACTTTTACCTGCTGCAGCGCAAGGTAAAAAATGCAAACTAAGTTGTCTCTAATTGGAGAATAATAAATATTCTAAAATGAAGTTTAATTTAAAATATGGATTGAGTACTACAACAATTTTCTAAATAAGCAAATTGCCGCTGCAAATAAATTAGCTATTAAAAATAAAATAGTAATTAATTAGTTAATAATATTAACTAATTGAAATTCTTTATTGTTTCCCCTAGGCAAACATGAAAAGCCCGACTTTATACGGGTCGGGCCTGGCTAGAAATGCAATCCACTAACAAGTTATAAAATTTTTTGTATCATGTTTAAATTGATGGAATTTAAATAAGAAATTTTAGAAAATTTATAAATTTTATCTAAATTTATTATTTGATTTAAGATAAAAGACTAAATTAAATCGAAATTAATAGTTTTATAATTATTTGCTTTGGTTTTAATTTGAGTAAAAGAGTAAATCGAGATTTAGTTTGATTTATGATTAAAAATTTTTTTTTTTTGTTCAAATCAAATCAAATTAAAGTTTTATATATATATATATATATTATTTTTTTTTTATTATTATTATAATTAAATATGTTTGAATTTATATATATCATATTTTTTTAATCTAAAATTTTAAAAAAGACTATTTATGAAAATTAACTAAAAATAAATAAAAAAAATCTAATTTTTGAGAAAAAAATACAAGTTTTAGATATATTAATTAAGGAAATAGATAAATTTTGTGTTGTACATTAAACTATTTTCAGAGTTTCTATCACCGACACTTTGTTTATGCTTTTTTATAAATTTATAATAAAATAATGACGTTTTATAAAAAAAATTATTTGAAATAAATAAACCGAAAGTAATAAAATTAAACTAAATCGAATCAAATCAATAATTTAACTATAATAATGGTTTGATTTTATTTGAGAATTCTTCAAATCAAAATGATTGGTTTGATTTGGAAAAACTCTTCAAACCAATTAAATTGAATCGATGTGATTTCTAATTTGATTAGTCAAAAAAAGTTAACATCCATAAATTGTTCAAAATTTATCACCCGCCACAATATTTCATTTTGAAAGTTTTAAAATCTCACTCCATATAGGAGGTGATATTTTAGGAGATTTATATTTTAATAAATGAAAATTTGTATAAATTATCGATTTATTATAAAATTATCATTAAAATTTATGAATTTTTTTTTTTTTACCAAACAAGTGTGATTAATTATATAAATCGATAGAATAAAAAATTTAAAATTTTAATTTAATGAATTTTAATAAATTTCTTGAATTATAAAATCCTCAATTTAAACGTACTCTAGAGGTTTGGAGGCAACAATGTAAAAGGAGAATAGGAAAATTTAGTTTAGTTATGAAAGAAAACATATTTTTTAAAAATTATTTTTAAAATGAAAAATTGAAATTTGATGTTTAGTTATTAAAATGAAAAATTTGAAAGTAATTTTTTTAAAATTCTTAAATTGCACAATATTATGAGAAATGACGTATTTTATGACACCCTTTTTAAAATAAAAAATTATAATTATATATTTATGATTTTTTTCACTCTTTTTAAAATAAAGAGTTAGGTTTTCAAAAAAAAAATATATATATACAGTTATGAAAAATAATAGTTATTTATTTATTTTATAAAAAAGAGGCTTTTATTCGTACAGTAAAAAAATATTTTTCAATAGAAATAATAAAAAAAATATAATCAATATAAATATGAAATAAATTTTACTCCTAAGTGTCATTGATCGAGTTATCAAAATATTAGTATTCAGCTCAAAAATTATAATTGACATATCGGTGAGAAACACACTCCACTCGATATTGATATCAAGTCATTTTATAAGTTCGATCTGTTGAAAATTAGACGAAAATTACTCCCCATATATGATAGACAAACAAATTTCCATGCAGGGAGATAAATAAATATCCATAAAAAATGACAATTCAAACTCCACAAATAAAAAATTCACAAATAAAATTAATATAAATAAAAATAAGTAAATTTATATCTAACATCAAATTTTATTAAAAACAGTAATAAAATAAATATTATAATATTTTTAAATAATCAACATTCAAGTAGAAAAAGAGAGTTGATAAGAATGGAGGATGGAGAATGATGAACTAAACAGAGGCAAAAATAGCAGAGACAAAAATAATAGGGAAGAAGGAGAGAGATAAGAGGGGAGAAGGAAGCGGCAAAAAAAATAATAACAGTTATTTAGTATTCTAAGAAATATTGAAAATAAAAATAGAAATTAAGTAACAAAGAAAGATTTAAATGAAAAATGATTTTAATATTTTTTATTTTTAATTTCAATTGAAAAATAAAAATATAAAAAACTGAAAAACAAAAAACTTTAAAAAAAAATAAAAAATAATTTTCATAACTAAACAAGGTAATTAGAATTTTAAGGCAAATAACTTGTTATACATACATGTCAATTATTTTGACCAGTATTTTAAAAACCGGATCGAATTGGTTGATCTAATCGAAAAAATTAAAAATTAATTAATTAATTGATTCGGTTCATATTTAATTATCCGTCTCTTAAAAATCATATCATAACTCAGTGACTCAAACTGAGTAATTGGTGATTCGGTCGATGCAGATCAAAATTTTTCGAATCGAGCAAATGAGACTTTATTTTTTAATTTATTGATCAAAATGAGGTCATTTTGATCAATTCAAAACGATGTCATTTTGTTTTTGAAAATTTCGACTTGATTTTGGAGGACTGATTTAGCAGAAATGATGTAAATTCAGTTTTTTTTTCTTTTTTTAAATTATTATTATTATTATTATTATTATTAGTTGTATAAATAAAATATATCATAATAAATTAATAACAATACACATTATTATCTAAAAATTAAATAAAAATAAATTATCATTTATATTATTGTAAGTCAATATTTAGAACTCATCAAATTAATATTAAATTAATTTAAATAATTATAAATTTATATAAAATTAATTAAATTAAAATAATAAAATAGCATAAAATTTTTTAAAATAAAAGTGAATAGGAATAATGATAAAAAAAATCCTGAATTGAGCAATATATATATAATTTTATTTTATTTATGAAAATTAAATTAAATTTAAAAAATAAAATGAAAGAATTAATATTAAACTAATTAATATTAGCAAATCAATTTATATTTTTTATTATATAATTATTAATTTAGTTACTTTGAATTTAATTTCAATTTAAATGATTCGACATCTAATAAATATTTGATCATCTCTACTCATTAATTCTTTGATTGGTTTGAATTTGAAAATATTGATTTTGATATTCATAAATAAATTGTCTAAATTTAAATTTCTATAGTTATCAGAGTAAATTTTTATTATTTAATTTTGCAAATAAAAATTTCTAAGCTCATATGTTATTCTATAATTATTTTTTATGCTAGTAAATTAATTGAAATTCTTTAGATGAAATATATATATATATATATTTTTCAATTTCAATGCAAAAATGAAAATTTGTTATCCTTTCTTCACTCAATATACAGTCCATTTTGTAATATTTTTTCTCATTTTATTTCTCTATTTTCCCATGAAATCTTTTATAATGCTAGTCATACTAAATCGAGCATATTAAATAATTGAGCCTAATTAAATTGACATCTTTTATTTTGATTAGTCAATTATTATGGTTATTAATAAAAATACAATTTATAAATTGTATGTATTATGACTTTAAATAAAATAATTAATAATTATAATTTATATATGAGGAAAATATAAAAAAGTAATTTATATTTAATTAATAAAAAGATTATTTAGATTACAATTATTCAATTAATCAAAGAAGAGTAAAAAATAATAAATAATATATAAAAAAATAATAAAAATGAATTAAAAGCTAAAAAGTCATTAACTAGTGTTTTAATTTAGTGATAAAATAAAATTAATTTAGTGATAAATGTCAGTGTTTGAATTTCATTAATAAAAATAATGTTAAAAAATTTAAAAATATTATCAAAATAACTAATTTTGAAATATTTTTATATTTAATTTTTTTTTATTATAACTTAATTATCCTCATCCAAACATTACCCAAAATTAAAAGAGATAAATAACTACTAATTTTGAAATATTTTTATGTTTAATTTTTTATTTATCATAACTTAATTATCCTCACTCAAACATCACCCAAAATTAAATGAGAGAAATAACTACTAAGTATGCATTATGTCTATATTTCTATCTCAAGTGTGAAATGTGAAGTGTGAACACATCTTTCTCTGTCAATATTTGCATAAAAAAAAGAAAAAAATAAAACAAAATTTTAAATAATAAATAAAAGGGGACAACGTTTCCTTTATTCTCACCTTATTTAATACCACTAGACTGACAACAACCACCAACAAATGTTTGAATCTTATAATTTTACTTGTGCTAATTATTATTATATAAAAAAAAGGTTTATTTTTATAAATTCTTCACTCTCAATTCACAAAATCGTCCTAATCTAACTCTTAGTTCTCAATGCAACTCAGCTCAGATTGTTAAGAAGCTTTTTGGGTTCTGTTATGGTCTCATAAAGATCAGATTTATAGCTTCAAACCTTCTTCTGGGTAATGGAGTTGAAGGGGGGAAAGCTTGCAAGGTAACTCTTTTTTTTTTATTTTTTTTTTATTATTGCTTCTTCTTGATTCTATTTGATCTTTTTTTTTTTGTGTTCTATTATTTTTATGGAAAAAATAGTGGAAATTTTGTATCTTTAGTTCTTTTTTTCCCCGAAATTTGTTACTGTTCGAATTTAGAATGCTTGTAAACTAAATTCCTGCTGTATTGGAGGCTATTATACAGGAAGCTTTAGTTTCTTAGTTTGTCTGAAGAAAGAAATGAAGTCAATTGGATTGGTTTTACATAGGTTTCTGATTTTTTTTTTTTTAATTCAAATTTATAGATTTTTTAAGTAAATGACGACCAGATTCTCTGTTATTAGTTAATTGTTAAGAAATTCCAGAAAATTTTGGATTTTCAGCATGAAATATGTTATGGGTAGGCCTTTTTTCCCGTTTAAATTATAGTGATTCCTCGTTAGTTATTTTTTGAATCTAGTGTTTGTTTCCTAGGAAAATGTTGTGGAACTTATTTTCAGTCCTTTTCATTCAATAGTTTGGTGGCCAGACAGATGGCTGAGGTTTCATATTTTAAATGTTTTAATTAATCATTCGTAGTAGTTAACAAATTATGACCTTTCACTTGGGTTTTTGTAGGAACATCCTTGTGAAATTCATTTTTGTTCCTAGAAGAAGAAAAATCACGAGAGTGTATCCAGAACTTTAAAATTCTATACTGATTTTTGGCTTGATAATTTGTAGGTTTTTCTCTGATGGGAAACAATATAGAGAAACAACATGGGGAAAAACTGACCCAGTACATCCAGAGATGTCATCTTCTATGGACAAAGTTTCAACTTCATTGCTAAAAGCAGACAATAGGATGGCAGGTGGTAATAGACTAAAAGAGACTGGCAAAGTTGGGAGGTCAAAGGTTTTTCGGGTTGACCATGAACCATGGCATCATAGGATACTTGATCCCGGAAGTGATATTGTGCTGAGATGGAACAGAATTTTCCTTGTCTCATGCTTGCTGGCACTTTTTGTTGATCCATTGTATTTTTACTTACCTACTGTTGGAGGGGATGAAACATCTTCATGTGTGAACAGTGACTTGAAATTGAGGATAGCTGTAACAATTTTTCGGACGGTTGCAGATCTTTTTTATTTGTTGCACATTATTATAAAGTTTAGGACTGCTTATGTTGCTCCAAACACTCGTGTCTTTGGGAGGGGTGACCTTGTCATGGATCATAAGAAGATTGCACAGAGATATATTAGATCTGATTTCCTCATTGATCTCATTGCCACTCTGCCTCTCCCTCAGGTATATATATATATATTTTTTTTTATCATAATCATGTTTGAAATTGTTCAGTTTATGTATGTTTCATATATAAGTCTATTGTTAATTCAATTTGCTTGGTAGACAGAGTGAATTAGATGATGAATTTGGCGTTTTAGGCTGTCTCCAGAAATGATAGCTCATTATGAGGGCTTGGCTGCTAATTGTTAATCCTATGCATATTTTGTTTTATTTATTTATTTATTTTTTTATAAATTGTGTACGAGTCTTTAAAAAACTTTGTGCTTCACCGTGACTAATGGCTTTAATAAAAGGCTTATGAATGTAACTACTGTAAAAGCAAAACATATAAAGCATGTATAACAACAACAAAAATTAAGCTTTAAATAGCATGCCTTATATATAACAAATGCAGTGAAAATTAAATCATAAATACCTTCAGCCATTGCTTATTATTTGTTGCAAGAAAAAATCACGAATTCCAAAGAGTCTTCTGAGTTTTTCTCTCAAATTCTCAGATGGTGTTTGTTGAGAACAGAGAATAAAGAGCTTTGTATTTCATTCATACTAAAATCATCTGTACATAGGGACATTTATACATAAACTAACCTTTAAACTAGGAAATAATTTAAAGAGGAAATAATATAAATCTCCTAAATCACTCCTATAATCATGCTATACATAATTACAAGTTAACACTCCCCCTTAAGTTGGCGCATAGATATTGTACATGCTCAACTTGAAAACTAACTTGTGGAATTGTTTGCCATTCAATTCTTTAGTAAGTATATCAGCAATTTGATTGTCTGAGGTTACATGAGTAAGTTTTAGCAAACCTTGCATGTTTCGTTCGATCATGCTGAATTGGATTGTGAGCGATCCCAAGAGCAGCCTTGCTGTCACTAAACGAGGAAAGATCATTTCACTCTGTCAGTTGTAATTTTTCCATAATCTTTCTTAACCAAAGTAACTTACAAACACTTTGAGCCATTTTTGCTAGAATAGTCATTAAGAGAAAAACATACAGGTGTATAATAAACCAATAGAAATACATTTTTTGATTGAACTGTATAAACTTGCAATGGAAGAAGACCTATGGCCTTGGTCCTTGTGAAGACAAAGAGAAACCTGTTATAATCTGCAGATTACAGTTTTGGGGCTCAAAGTGCAAGCCTTCTTACACCCAAACTGTCTCTACCTCTACCCTTTCATTCTGAAATTTAGCTAAGAAGACAGCCCTCTTTGTAGAGTTCAAATGTAAAGTAAATCTGGATCCTAAAACTTGAAAATCCAATTAAACAGCTGAAGGAAACTCTGACCATATGCCTAAAATCCTTCAACTTTTAATGCTCTTTTATTAGGTTAAGGTGTTTCTTTTTGGCTCACTTTGATCTCTATGTTGATCCATTAAGTTATATTTCTTATGATTAGTTTTGCACAATGCAAAAAAGGTTGAATAACATGGTGGATAATTATTTGAGCTGCCTAGCCTCCAAATGGAAGTTTCATGTCAATGTTAGGGTGATGTCAGATAATGACTAGATTTTGGTTCCTTTGCTTGGATTTGGGAACCGTTGATATGATGATATACTGGAAACAGTCCATGTTTTTCAAGAGTGGAATCCATCTTTTTTGAGTTCTTTTTGGGAAATGAAACAAAGCTTGCACTAAGAGAGTATTTAGGACATGCACACAAAAATAAAACCCTAGCAAGAAGCAGAAAAGAATATTTTCTCACTATTGGAATAAATTTGATTGGAAAGTAAACTGATGCATCTTAGGCCATCTCTTCTCCTGTTGTGGACAAATTTGAGCATAGAGACTGTGGACTTATGTGGGCTAGTACCTGTTGTCATCTGGAATATACAGAAAAAAGTATCAAGAGGAAACTGAAGGTCTACTCCACTTCTCTAAATTTGAAAAAGTCAGGCTTATGCCCTCCCCTTAATGACTGGGTACATTCATGGGGTTTGGAGACTTTAGAGAGCTACTTAAGATAAATGGAATGAGCTTTCAATGGTTTATGATATGACAACCATTAATAACTTCTGCATGAGGGAAAAAGGAAAAAAGTCAAGTAGTGAGCTTTTTCCTGTATCATTCACAATCCACAAGTTCTATAAACTATTGTTTCTTAAATATATTGCTGGGTTTGATAACTTGAAGAAGGCAAATCATTTTACTATAAATATGTTTGATCTGTTAGTTTTGTTTGGAATATTTATATTTCTTCTGGACTTTGTTTTATTTTTTCAAGCAAAAAATGATATTTCAATTAAGGGAACTTTTGTGCAGATAGTCATCTGGTTTGTCATACCAGCATCAAGAAGTCGTCAAACTGATCATAAAAACAATGCCATTGCTTTAATTGTGTTGCTACAATATATTCCCAGATTATATGTGATTTTTCCTTTGAGTTCTGAAATCATTAAAGCAACTGGAGTAGTCACAAGGACCGCTTGGGCAGGGGCTGTTTATAATTTGATATTGTATATGTTGGCAAGCCATGTAAGTTTGCATTTATTTTCTCTTGATTGAATTTTTGTTGCTCAGCCACTTGATTTCCCCATTATTATGAATTCTTTTTTTCTTCTTAATTCTAGGTTTTAGGAGCTGCATGGTATTTGCTATCAGTTGATAGGTATAAATCATGCTGGAAATCAAATTGTAGAAAAGAAAATGACCCTATCAAATGTTTCCTCAAATATCTAGATTGTGATACCTTCAACCATGACGATCGCAAGGCTTGGGCAAATAGTTCAAATGTTTTCAATAACTGCAATCCAACAAATGATAATAGCACTTTCAAATACGGTATATTTGAAAATGCTGTGACAAAAAATGTTGTCTCGTCTAACTTTATTGAGAAATATTTCTACTGCTTGTGGTGGGGCTTACAGCAACTAAGGTATCTTCATTTTTTCCATGCATGAGAATTCTAAATAATATTTGCAATTCATTTTCATATTCTAAATAATATTTGCAGTTAAATTTTCGTACTTTTATTTTCGCGATTGATTTCTCTATGTTTTAAATTAGGCAAGAAACATTAAAGGGTCCTTGAACTGTGTATTTATTTTTATTTTTTATTTTTTTTTTGTTATCAAGCTCTTGAAAATGGAGATTTATTTTAATGAGCCCTCAACTTCTTGATGTGGTCCTTTTGAGTACCATCTTAGTGGACATCAAACATGTTCACTAAACAAGCCATTAAATGTGAGTGGTTATTGGATAAATATGTGGGTTCAAATTTAGAAACAAATGTGTAAAATGTAATAATTTTTAATTTTTTCCTCGTCTTTTGTTATCTTTTTCTTCACATTAGCAGATAATAAATACATGTGCACTTTTTTCTTCTGTAATTTCCTTGCTAACTTGGACTTCAGCCAGGTATTTTTCTAGTATTTTGCTTTTTGGAGTTAAATTGATGCTAAAAAAATCGACATTAAGGAGTTGAAGGACTCGATAGAACACACCTTGAGTTCAAGGGCTCAATAGCAAAACATGCATACTTCAGGGCTCTTTAATAGTTTTAGCCTTTTGAAATACATGTTTAGAAGGAAAATTTGTAAGATTTTGTGCTATAACTATGTGATTGCAATTATGATAATCTAATAATAACATTGATCTAATATTATTTATTATCAGAATCATAGATGAGAAATAAAGAGTCCTAATTTTACTCTGTGCCAACTGAAATGTAATGTGCACACTAATGGGTCTGATTAATGTGGAATATGTTTTAAAGAAAATTAATTGTCTATTTTTGATGTGTTGTCAGTTTGATTCAGATATGTTTTAAAAAATTGAGGGGATGAATTTGCACTACTGTTGAGAAGCAATCGCACAGGAAATGTAAAAGTCTTGTGACCTCTTAATAGATTTCTTTTCAGCCAAATGGTTTGGAGTTTTGAAGGTACATGACAGACAGTTTGGTATTTGACTACCATTTTTGAACAATGACATCTGTTTGTGTTCCCATTGGGAAAGAGTCAAAGTTTAGTTACAGGCTACTAACAAAAATGTGCAATGCAATGAAATGAATCATGAATGATTGATTGAGTCAAAGATAAACTGATGCAGTTTGAAAAATTACATATACTGTATTTGTCTTGTTGGCATATTGTTTATGAGGTATTTTTTTAATGATCAAGTGATGTACCAAAACCATAGACATAAATTTGATCTTTCAATTTTGGTTCACGTGTTACTAAAGCAATGATTATCTTAGCGTCTACTTGATAGATATGTGTTTGAAATGATTTAAGTATTTGGATTTTTGTTTCAGGTGTAAATCATAAAAAATCAACTTGTCTCGAATTCATTTGCTCGATCATTTCAACCGACTGATTGAACTTTAGAGTATTGTCAAGGGTTTAGGTACTGATAACTGTTAGTGGAAGTTCTAGTATAAATTAGATCATGTATGAATAAGGATCTATGAGTTCAGGGGCTAAGCTTCTTTGCTACGAAATCATTGTTCATATATATTTCCTCTGTTGGGAACCAAATTAATCAGCTGTTTAGCTTACTACTTTTAGCACTAGATAACTATCAACAAAAGTATTGCCCAAATATGTATCTGAACTGCAATTACTTTGCGGATGACTATCTAGAAGGCATTAAGGGAAACATGCTTAAACCTGAATTACTTGTGTCTATATGCCAATTAAAATACTCCATAGTTATTTGAATGGGAAGAGATTTGGTTGTGCCATGAAATTGTTAAGGCTCCAGCTGCGAATATCTAACACTGCATATGCTTAAGTTTTTTATTTTAATCTAATTTGTCATAAATTTTGGCAGCTCTTAACATTTAGAGAGATTAGATGACAAAGTACAAAATCAATTTAACCAAAATGCATTTAGTTGAAGTCAGCAAATATTCTTATTGTATTTGTTAATAAAAGAAAATGTCAATTGGGAAGAAAAGATTGACAGGAAAGAACAGATGATATTCTGTTATTTAGACAAATAAAAAGGCATTTGGAGCCTAAGTTCTACTATGTGAAAAATAAAAATAAAGAAATTGCCTTTTTTTGGCGGAGAAACAACACGAGAAATAAAGTTGAAACTATATTTGGGGACTGCTTTATTTGTTGGATGAATGTCTATTCTTCTGGCTTTTCAATATCTTCTTGTGCACCGGGAAGTAGTACTATATTGGAGAGAAAGGAATTTAAAGTGTGTTGCGAAAAGTTCATGTCTTTCATTTTTCTTATTTTCAGTTCATACGGGCAGAATTTGGAAACTAGCACATTTATTGGCGAAACATTATTTGCCATACTCATTTCAATCTTGGGTCTTGTTCTATTTGCACACCTGATTGGCAATATGCAGGTATATTAGAAAATTCTTTATCCTCAAGATCCATCATTCTATTGTTCATTATTCTCTCTCTCAGATGAATTGTAGACATCTATTTTTTGGTGCTTGCATGCTGATGATTTATCAGTTTCCTTGTTCTTCTTCCCAAATATGTGCCATCATATTAGACATTAAAAAAATGTTTTAAATATTTTTCAACTATAGCCAAGTAGATTGAAAAGTAGGCTTTTAGTAATTTACTGGTTGCTGGTACTTCTACCTGCTTTATTGCAGCCTACAGGTGTTGATGGTTTTCGTGGTGACTGAGCAGTCTAAACTCTAACCTTTATTCTGATCTCGAGACTGCCATCTTGTCAGGATATTTGTTTTTGGCAGTTGACACTTGACATTATGTGTTTGTTTCTTTTACTTTCTTTGCCCCCTTCGTCTGTCTTATTTGTTTTCTTCATTTGTAAAATAAAAACTTGGAAGCTAGAAATTCATTCCTGAGGTTGTACGTGGCTGATGACTTTCATGGCTAATCCTCTTTCTGTTCCTTTTCCTCGTACTCATTAATATAAGTTGGGTATTCTGGTAGTGGGTTCTTCAGTAAACATTTGAACAAAGAAGAAAATCAGCAACATCGAACTAAACCATTTAGTTTTATGATGCTATGCTTGTTACTTCAACTGGCCTTTGTTTAGTGTTGAAGGGTGAGAATATCCTTCGAAAGTTTGGGCTTGCAATCAAGACATTAAAGATTTTAGGAATGAGAATGGCCCTTGATTTTTATTGCTAGGTTTTGTGGAGCATGTTTGGGTGACGTTATTTGTGCTTATTACTTTACCTACATTGTTTAATGGTTTAGTATTTGTTTTATGAGGTAGACATATCTTCAATCTCTCACTGTGAGACTTGAGGAGTGGAGACTTAAGCGAAGAGATACTGAGGAGTGGATGAGGCATCGCCAACTCCCTGAAGATCTGAAGCGACGGGTTCGTCGTTTTGTTCAATATAAGTGGCTTGCTACTCGAGGAGTAAATGAAGAATCTATCCTTCTTGGTTTGCCTACTGATCTCCGGCGTGATATCCAGCGCCACTTATGCTTGGACCTTGTCCTACGTGTATGTTTTACCCATATATTTCATATTTCAGAAGCGAAGAACTGCATCTGTTTATTTTCTAATTTGTTGAATATATATGACATCCAGCAACAAAGATATTCTTGCATTGCATTTCTTGACCACACCAAGCTCTAGTATGGCTTTGTAAACATGCTTCTCCTCTGGTTTGAGCATGGGTTTCTTCTGTTGTACCAGACCGTTGTGAGCCTCACATAATAAAATAAAGTGATCCTGCCTTTTGTAGTCCCGGAACTCCAGTATCTGCTCCAATTTTTAGGAATTGTATTTCTCAACCAAATGCATCTTTTGTAGGCAATTCTGCTGCCCTCATAAGTGTGGTCATGTAGGGTCTCAAACTTCATTGAGTTGGTAATTTGAAGCTGATTTTGATTTTAATATTTATTTTGTCAATAACAACTGATGAATTGAAGGAAATCCCCCATCCTATGGTTAAGAAGATGAATGAAAATAAAATGGGGAAAAAGGGTCATACCTCACTGAGATTGTATATATAATATAATCCAGGAGGATGATTTATAACATTCTTTATAAATAATCTTACTGAGATATTGTGAGAATTTTTCGTAAGTTTTGCTTCTCTATTAGAATAACAGCCCACTTTGCTTTTCTCATTTGCAGGTCCCTTTCTTCTCACAGATGGATGATCAGTTGCTTGATGCAATATGTGAGCGTCTAGTTTCTTCTCTGAGTACCGCTGGCACCTATATTGTTTGTGAGGGTGACCCTGTGACAGAAATGCTATTTATTATCAGAGGCAGGCTGGAGAGTTCTACTACCAATGGTGGCCGTACTGGTTTCTTTAACTCGATTACACTGAAACCTGGAGATTTTTGTGGAGAGGAGCTACTGGCATGGGCTTTGCATCCCAAATCCTCTCTTAACTTGCCTTCCTCGACTAGGACAGTCAGAGCTGTAAGCGAAGTTGAAGCTTTTGCATTGAGGGCTGAAGATCTAAAATTTGTGGCCAACCAATTCAGACGACTCCATAGCAAAAAGCTGCAGCATACATTCAGGTATCATTCCCATCATTGGAGAAATTGGGCAGCCTGTTTCATACAGGCTGCTTGGCGTCGGCACATGAAAAAGATGTTAGAAAATAACCTCAACACGTCGGAATCCTTTGCTTTGGATAGAAACGAGGCAAATGCAAACGGGCAAGAGGAAAGAGAAAACTTTTCAGAAGGTTTAAGTCCTCGGGTAAAAATGAATCTTGGGGTCACAATACTGGCTTCAAGATTTGCTGCAAACACAAGGAGAGGTGCTCAAAGGATCAAGGACGCTGACATGCCAAAACTTCGTAAGCCTGAGGAGCCCGACTTTTCTGCTGATGATGACTAGTGCTTGAATTAAACATCACCAGCTTTCTCTGCCAATGGCCAAACCCATTTCAGATCCTCGTCGGAAGATTTTCCACATTGCTCTGGAAGACTGGAATCCAGTATCTTACACAATCACTTGGCTAACAATCTGGATATCATTTGTTATTTTTCTTCAGAAGATAAGGGAAGACGGAGGGAGTGGTTTTGTATACTATCCTGCAGTACCTTGTATATTTTTTTCTTTGATGTTGTAGTCATACTAGCTTCTTCTAAGGTTAGTGATTAAAAATCAATTGTCTCAACCTTTTTCTTCTCTTAATAGATACATTGAAAATTCTTAAAAGGAAAGGGTTATCAGGATTTGAACTCTTGATCATCTATACTACGAAGTAGACATTTGATCACTAAGCTATTAAACCACGAGTCATGGGATTTACATACTATATCTGAGTTTAGTAGTCTTACTTGAGATTTTAGATGAGCTTTGAAACTAAAATTATAAACTGATAGCCTTTTGTTGAATATGATCTAACTATGATTAGATTAATGTAATTTTTGATAATTAAACACATTAACTATTGTCAGATTAAAGTTGTTTCTTAGTAATCTAATGCATTGCATAGGCGTATTGGAGTCCATTCGATGCAATGTAAACTAATTCAGATTAGAAACTAAAGGCTGTTTTAGATTGATTAGTATTAATAAATTAAGTAAATTTATTTATTAATCTTAAATAGAGTTGATGACCTTGAATAATAAGTTAGATTGATTAGTATTAATAAATTAAGTAAATTTATTTACCAGGTTAAAGCATGAAATTTTTGAATTATTAACTTAATATATAATTAATTAAAAGCCTCTTCTGCATCGTTCAAATCTGCATTCATTTGATAAATGTCAGCTATAGTATTATGATATTAAAATAAATGATAGAAAAGGGAACTTACCAAGCCAAGGAATGCTATTGAGGAGGTAACAAGATCATGCATGGGTATTCCAACATCTGCTAGGACCAAAGTTGCAGCATTGATACATGCAAGATCTAGTTCCTGCAGATGACAAATAGCCAGCCAGATTAAGGACAAAATCTTTTACATATACATAGTAAAGTAAAGCATCTGAACAGCATTCCCTACTTATGTGGGAACTTTAACAATTTCTAAGAGATATAGGCTGGCTTCAGCCTCTTTTGATAACATTGGCTGTTTTCAAAATCTATGCTTCTTTGTACCACAACAAGTTCATTTTGATTTGCTAGCATAATTTCTGTTCAAGTCATTTTATTGGCAATTATCATCTATGAGTTAGCAATGGTTTAGAGAGTGGGAGGGAAGCAATATCCTGCAGTAATGTGTGAAAGATGCAGCAAGTTGCAAATAAACATATATATATATATATATATATATATATATATATATATATATATTAATAATAATAGGTAAAATTTTTTAAATTGTCCATTAAAGACATAATTTTTAATATAAAAGACAAAAAAAACCTTTTTAAATTGATTGATTTAATATATTTTTAATTAAAATTAAAATTTTACTATTTTTTGTATAATGAAAGATGAAATCTATAAAAAAAATAATTTTTTTTTTAATACAAATAAAAATCATAATCATAATTATATTTTAATTCATATTTTAGTAATAATTATAATAAATAATTTCATTATAAATACATTTTCATAAGATCACTATTTTTCTTATATTCATATTTATTTCATAATATCAATTTCTCATATTTTTCAAAAGATTAATATTTCATATTTGATATAATATATTATTTATGGATTTTTTTAACAGTTTTAGTTAATTTTCTTTTTTATTACATGTTAATGACTTAACTTTATATTTATATATTTATTTTTTATAAATTAATTATTTTATTTTATTTTATAGTTTAATTTTCTTTGTTTTTATGTATTAATGTTATTTTTATATTTATATATAATGTATTAAATTTATGTATATTTCAATAATATTTTTTTCTATTATTTTCTTAGGTAGATGATAATTTACAGTTTACTACCATTAATATTTTTATACATTAATGACTTAATTTTATATTTATATTTTCGTTTATATAAATTAATTCTTCCCAGTAATATTCTTTTAAAATTGTGTGGATGTCATTAATAATATTACTAAAATAATATAGATATATGATGCATTAAATTTATATATGCATTTCAATTATTAAATTTTACCTTTTGAATATTTTGGTGTTTGTTTTTTTTATTATTTTCAGACAGATATAATTCACACTATTAACAAATTTCAAGTTCCACAAAAATAGTGAAATGTTCTTTATTTAAAATTAAAAGGTATTAAAAGTATTTTATTTTTATTAGTTGAAAATTGTTGATATTAATTCTTTATTAAAGCCATAAATTTTCATATTTAATTATAAAAAAAAAAAAAATTCTATATGCGGAAGCGTATTTAAATTTATATTCAGTGATTGAGTTTCTTTGGGATTTGGATTTGATCTTCAAAACTAATGTGAAAATTTCCTTTTTAAAGAATATTATGTCTATCAATTCTATGATAATGAGATATCAAAAAATTAAAATTAACCATTCACATTAGTTGGAGACTATAACCGCACGTTTTTATTTTAAATTGCTCTTATTCTTTATTTGTCCATCATAAATAAAAAATAAGACCATAAGAATACCTACACATAAAAAATAACCTCAATAACCTCACACACTTAATGAGATGATTCAAGCCCATTTAAACTTTATTAGAGCAATTTAATTTGGGTCAAACCTTAAAATATCATACGATATATAATTAATATTATTTATATAAATTATACAATATGTATGTCCAATAAATCCTAACAATTTCCCACTTGGGCTATATATATATATATATAACATTCTAAAATTATACATCATCCTAAAATTGCTATCAATACCAAAATCATCTCTAACCAATCTAGTTTATTAATTATACTAATATAGGATCAAAAAGAACTTCATTACAATTTATCGTAAATAGACCCATCAATGGTCACATATATTAATATAACTAATGACATAGATCGAGTATGGATGTGTAGTATGAAAATTTCATGTAGTGATCTTAACATGTCTATTTTCAATTGGTCCAACCTTATTCCTTAGTGAGATCAAGCCAAACAAGATCAAAGTGTAAAAATACTTCAAATCTTTATACTGCAGTAAATAACCTTAAATTATTCATGAAACATATTATCAAAAGCATCCATAAATACAAACGCCCTCTAAACTAATATATTATCAAGTGTTACAACACCTATATGAGTAGTGTACTCATGAAAGACCTTGGGTGGTAGACCTTTAGTAAGCAGATCCGCAATCATGGAGTTTGTCCCAATATGCTCTATAGATATCTGACCACTTTGAACTCTTTCTTTAACAACTAGGAACTTGATGTTTATGTGTTTCGACTTTGATGAGCTCCTATTATTGTTAGAATATACACTGTTGACTTATTGTCACAAAATAACTTCAGTGGTATTTCAATATCATCCATAATTCACAGCCCAGTGATAAAATTTCGCAGCCATATCCCATGATTAGATGCCTCATAACATGCTATAAATTCAACTGCCATGATGGAAGAAGCTATGAGTGTTCGCTTAACACTCTTCCAAGAAATTGCTCCTCCAACAAGTAAGTAGATTTAGCATGAAGTGGATCTATGACTGTCTTGGCATCTTACAAAATTGGAGTCAGAATACCCAATGATCTCTAACTAATCCGATCTCCTATATGTGAGTATGTAGTCTTTAGTTTTATAAAGATATCGCATAACCCTTTTGTAACACCTCAGCTTAGTTTTAATCTATCCTTAATTGAGATCTTCGGGGGGAGAATTTTGTGCTCTTTATATTATGATGTTAATATGAATTTATGCATGGAATTAATATTTATGCATGTTATTTAAATTAGTTCTAGGCATAGAAATGGTTTAGAGGCTGCTAGGACTTAATTGGTTGAGTTTTTGGTGAACTGGGGGCAAAATGATCATTTTACGCCCCATCGAAATTTTATGAATTTAATATCATATTTAAAGAGAGAAAATAATTTAAAGACTTGAAAATGACCTTATTTTAATAATTTGAGAATTAGTTTAGGAAATAATCCCGGTCGAAAAATCGGTATTGGCACGTTACACGATTTCGGTGTTTCGGTTACACTAAGGGTAATTCGGTCATTTCCTTTATAATATAAAGTTATCAAGTGTGTGCAACCATATGGTATTAGTTTAGGCTTGATTAAATTCGACCGTTGGATCAAATGACTTTAAATTGGATGGTTAGATGAGTAGGTTGCAATCTAGCTAACCTAAGCTCAATTGTATGGAATCATTGC
>CANXYC011815992.1:0-12924 GCA_948193065.1 Aleurites moluccanus
TTGTTACCAGAATGTATGACAGGATAACAGTTGATTGATAATTATGGTTATGGTTTGTATAATATATTGAGTGGATAGATTGATATGACTGATATGGGTTCTACGGGTGCCGGTCGCCATTGGCATCTCCCGTACCCTAGGACTGTCGCGGCTTGGGAAATCTGTCGTGACAGTGCACCATTTCCTTTCTTTTCTTTAGCATAGGCCGAACACCATTTCTTTGTTTCTCCATCTTTAATTGTTCAATTTTCTTACAGTTTTCAAGAGAAATTTGATAGAAAAGTAGCAAATCAATCAAGCTGTCTTCATTTCAATCATTAGATTGCTTGGAGGAGTGAAGAATTTGGAGGAATATCATCATCAATATTTTGGCCACTTTGGGAGTTTTAGGTAAGGATGTTTATTTATTTAGTTTGATTAATGATTTAGTGTTATTTAGGGTTCAATTTAATGGGTATGATATTTAATTGCATTAGTTTATCCTAATTTGATGGAATTCCCAATTTGAATGCTTGAAATTGAAGTTGTAAAGGATGAATTGTTGAATTAGTGTTAGGAATTGTCAATTGATGTTAGAAATGGTTAATTGGATGTGAATGGATAACTAATTGATGGATAATTTGATGTAGAATTGGAGATTGCTCAAATTGGGTTTTCAAAGTAGCAAATTTGGGGAAATTCGGTGGAATTGGTGCAATTGGAGTGTGAATTGGCTATTTGTATCATTAGGCGAGTTTACATTGCATCAAATTACTTGTATAATTGATTGAATTATGAATTGGAACATTACCCCAAAACCCTATGTGTGGCCGAATCCTATTATGCCTAAATTGCCTTTGTAATTGTTTGATTTTCCTTGTCAATTTGATATTATTATAGTATTGTTTAATCTTGTTTCTTGATACCCTTGCTTTGTTTGACAATGTGGTTTGTTGTTGCTTTGATTGGGCAAGTCAAATTTGCCACCAAACCTAACCTATTGGCTTGCCAATGTATGCCCACCAAGTGTTCGATGAAATGCCTAGTTCATTTGCCATTGGTCTATTGGTTTGTATGCCATAGGCCTACCAATTGAATGCCATTGTCCCCAGCGACATTGGCATGCCAATTGACCTAGCATTTTCGTCCACTAAACCAACTTTTGTTTCTTGCCTTTCCTTGTTGCCAAACTTACTACTATTGATTGTATATTGTATATGACATTGCCAATGAGCATATTGCATACTGTACTGATTGATACCAAACTGACTGTTATTATATTGACTGATATCCAGATGCCATTGTTGCTTATGGTATCCCTCGTTATTGACCCTGATATAGTTTGGCAGAATTATAGATTCGATAGGCTAGTGGGAAAATACTGTCGACTTTGTGCACATTGTAGTATTGAACCCTAGCTAGGAGGGGTTATGGTCCTGGCCATAGGGCCTGATCAGCCTTATGCTTATATGATACTGGTGACCTACACGGTCCTTATATATTGACTGACTGGAGATTGTATGATTTCTTTTCATACAGTCCATCCCATTATCTGTCTTTCCATATGTAACCGAGCTTATTTATTATTTCTTTAGCTTTACTGTACCTTGATATCTTTACTGTATACTGTATTTCCTTTGACTGATACCATTGCCTAATTATGCCTATTATTATTTGTTGTGATGCATGTAAATTCATTGAGTATCATCTATACTCACCCGATTCATTGTTTAACCATTTCAGGAGAGGAGTAGGTTACAGGATCCAGTCTTCTGTCTTCCGTGGATTTCTACTTCAGGCTTTTATGTATATTTCTGGATTTTGATATTTATTCTATATATTTATTTTGGTGTTCAGTTTCTAGCTTCTCCATGGGTATGTACGGGTTAGCTAGGAAATGAACATGTATATAATAATGATATTCTTATATTGATGATATTATATGATGATGCATGATATGATATTATGATAATTGATGATTACAGCCAATTACAGAATGCATAACAAAATGAATAACAGGATAACATAATGGATGGTAACTATAATAACTGAATAATATATTGAGGTTTATAGATTGTGCATATAGTATTGGGTTCTAGGGTGCCGGTCGCCATTGGCATTTCCCATGCCCTAGGACCGTCGCGGTCCCGGAAACTGGGTCGTGACAAAGGTGGTATCAGAGCACTAGGTTTACAGAATGTGAATCTAGGTTACAGATGAATAGTGATTATATTACAGAGGAATAGTGACTAGTTACAGAATGGGGTAGAATTAGGTATACCATGGAGCATAGAATTTCCTTTGTCGTCCTTTGCTATTATTGTCTGTTATATGTCATTATTCTGCGTTTTTACTGTATTTTGAGACTATTTCCATATTTTTCCTGACGGATTATAGACACGTCTAACAGTAAAGATAAAGATACTAGGGAGGCTGAGGTTGCCTCCAATGAGTCCCTAGTGAGGGAGATTAGTGTATCAGAGGGTCTGTCGGGATCAGAGGAATCAGAGAGGGGTGATGATCCTTGGAGGGTTGAGATGATGAGAGGTTTAATGGAACTGAGGAGGGAGATGGCTGAGATTAGGAGGGAGAGACAACAGGCACAGCCACCACCTGCTCCTGTAGTAGTACCTCCACCTGTAGTGCCTGAGGTAGTGACACCGGCTCCTGTGCAGCTAGGGGGACTCAGAGGGAGCCAACTGTATAGGGAGGCAGGAGAGAGATAGAGGAGGGTGGAGTTTCCATGTTTAGCTTTCTGAAGCTAAACTTACCAGAGTTCAGAGGGGACAGAGGTACAGATCCTGTTGATTTTATGGAGGAGGTGGAGAAGGCAGTGAGGAGACTACCTTGTTCAGAGTTGAGATCAGTTGAGTTAGTGGGTTTATTGCTTAAGGGTAAGGCCTAGACATAGTTTTCGAGGCATATGGAAACCAGGCTATATGGAGAGCACCCACCCACTTGGGCAGAGTTCTGTCAGGGCCTGATTGATGAGTTTATCACTGAGGGTGTTGGACCCGTAATCTGATAAGATTCGAGCAGCTTGAGTAGGGAGATAGATCTATAGAGGAGTATGCCGAGGAGTTTATCCGGATGAGTCGATATACTGCTCATATAGTACCGATAGAGATAGATTTGATTAACAGATTTCAGAGGGGTTTATATGCTGCCTTGCATAATGCTCTACTTGCCACGGAATTTACTTCATTGACTATAGTAATTGATAAGGCCACATAGATGGAGGAAAAGTACAAGACTGAGCGGGCCAAGAGGGAACAGAAGAGGAAGGGTGGCCCAGGATCACAGAGCAGGAGAGGGGAGAGCAGCTCCCATTCTAGACCAGTTGAGCCAGTACCCAGATTTGAGCAAACATCTTCAGGGGGTAGTCAGAGGCAGAGATTACAGAGTAGAGGTCAGCCAGCAGTTCAGTCAGCACTTGCTTACTCTTAGGGTTCTTCGAGGCCGTTACTCAGACTTCTGGTATACCAGCTTATGTGTATTGTGGTCATAGGCATGGAGGAGAGTGTTGGAGGAGGATGGGTGTATGTTTGAAGTGTGTCCAGCAGGGCCATTATATGAACACTTGTCCAGTGAGGGCTGATCAGCAGCCATCAGTTACAGTTTCTCAGCTAGTGGTTCAGACTAGTCAAAATATGGGCAGAGAGGCTGCAACTAGAGGTAGAGGCAGGGGAGGTCAGGCTCCCAGTGGCAGTCAGACTCCAGCTGATAGTGGCCAGGGCAGAATATTTAAGGTCAACACTTAGGATGCCCAGAGATCAGAGAACGTTGTCACAGGTACTATTCTGGTTCAGAATGAGGTTGCTGATGCCTTATTCGATTTGGGTGCAACTCACTCTTTTGTGTCACCACATTTTGCACCCAAATTGAATAAGGAAAGGAGGTTATTAGATGTTTCATTGCCTGTTACTACTCCTATGGGGGATTGTGTGGATGTTGATCATTATTATCTTAATTGCATTGTTGAGATTGATGATCGTATTCTACATACTGATTTGATTGAGTTGCCTGTGATTGAGTTGGATGTGATATTGGGTATGGATTGGTTGACTAGACACCGAGTAGTGATAGACTATTATCGGAAGAGGATTAGATTCCAGCCTGAGGGGCAGCAGGAGTTTGAGTTTCAGGGTGATATTCGGGAGTTCCAGGTTAATCTTATATCTGCTATCCAGGCTCGAAGGATGATTAGGAAAGGTTGTTCAGCCTATTTAGCTCATGTAGTGGATGTACAGAGATCTTCTGTTCAGTTGGATCAAATATTGGTTGTTCAGGAGTTTCCTAATGTATTTCCTGAGGAGTTACCAGGATTACCCCCTGACAGGGAGATTGAGTTTGAGATAGAGGTGCATGCAGACACAGACCCGATATCCATTCCACTATACAGAATGGCTCCAGCAGAATTGAAGGAGTTAAAGACACAATTACAGGAGCTATTGGATAGAGGGTTTATCAAACCGAGCAGTTCTCCTTGGGGTGCACCGGTTCTGTTTGTGAGAAATAAAGATGTCTCTTTGCGGATGTGTATTGATTATAGGCAGCTGAACAAGGTCACAGTGAAGAACAAGTATCCGTTGCCATGGATAAATGACTTATTTGATCAGCTGCAGGGTGCCAGCCATTTTTCTAACATTGATTTGAGGTATGGGTATCATCAGTTGAAGATTAAGCAGAGTGATATACCTAAGACTGCTTTCAGAACCCGTTATGGTCATTATGAGTTTCTTGTACTGCCATTCGGGTTGACAAATGCTCCAACGACTTTCATGGATCTGATGAACAGGGTGTTCAGGTCTTATTTGGATAAGTTTGTCATCGTTTTCATTAATGACATCCTTATTTATTCCAGGAGTGAGGAAGAACACATGGAGCATTTGAGGATTGTGCTACAGACACTTCGGGAGCATCAGCTATATGCGAAATTAGCCAAGTGTCAGTTCTGGTTGACTGAGGTGTGTTTCTTGGGACATGTTATCTGTAAGGATGGTATTATGGTGGATCCTCAGAAGATTAAGGCGGTTGCTAATTGGCCCCAGCCTACCAGTGTTTTAGAGGTACGCAACTTTTTGGGTATGGCTGGATATTATCGGAGGTTTGTGAAGGATTTCTCCCGTATTGCAGCTCCTTTGACTAGACTGATGAGGAAACAGGAGCGGCATGTCTGGACGGATGAGTCTGACCGTAGCTTCCAGACTCTGAAGTATTGCCTTACTAGTGCTTCGATTTTGGCATTACCAGTTGAGGGGGAGAAATTTACTGTATATTGTGATGCTTCACGGATTGGCCTAGGGTGTGTACTGATGCAGATGGATAGGGTAATTGCTTATACTTATTATCAGTTAAAGAAGCATGAAGCAAATTTTCTGACTCACGATTTAGAAATGGCAGCAGTTATATTTACTTTGAAGATTTGGAGGCATTATCTGAATTGATTGAAATGCGAGATATATATTGATCATAAGAGTCTATAGTATATATTTTAGTAGAAGGATCTGAATCTGAGGCAGTGCAGATGGGTTGAGCTTCTGAAGGATTATGACTGTGAGATTCTCTATCACCCAGGTAAGGCCAATGTAGTGGCGGATGCCTTGAGCAGGAAATCGATGGGTAGTCTTACTCATATTGTGATTGGCAGGAGGCCATTGATCAGAGATTTGAGGCAGTTGGCAGAATTTAGGGTAGAGTTGGATTTGGGTTCCCAAGATCAAAACTAGGCTCTGGGAGCCCAATTTTGGGCGAAGTCACTGTTGCTAGATGACATTAAAGTGGCTCAGGACAGAGATCCTTATCTTTTGAAGCTGAAGGGAGAGGTTTAAAGTGGATGAATGACAGAGTTCTCTATAGATGATAGGGTATTGAGATGTGGGAGGCGTATCTGTGTATCGAATCATGCGAGAGGCACATTATTCTGCATACAGTGTATATCCAGGGATTACCAAGATGTACCATGATCTCATAGATGTTTATTGGTGGCCAGGGATGAAGAAAGATGTAGCTCAGTTTGTATCAAAGTGCTTAGCCTGTCGGCAGGTTAAGTTTGAGCATCAAAAGCCATCAGGGCTACTTCAGGAGATAGAGCAACCATAGTGGAAATGGGAATAGTTTACTATGGATTTCATAGTTGGTCTACCACGAACTTCAAGGGGATATGATTCTATATGGGTTATTGTTGATCGGTTGACGAAGTCTGCACACTTTCTGGAGGTTAAGACCAGCTATTTAGCAGCTCAGTACGCACAGTTGTATGTAGATAAGATTGTGCGCCTTCATAGAGTTCCTCTGGTGATCATATTTGACAGGGGTATGCAGCTCATATCTCGATTTTGGCAGAAATTTCAGGAGGCTATGGGTACCCAGTTACGATTCAATACTGTTTTTCATCCGCAGACTGATGGGCAGTCAGAGAGGACAATCCAGACATTGGAGAATATGCTTAGATTATGTGTTCTGGATTTCAAGGGTAATTGGGACTATTATATGTCATTGATTGAGTTCTCCTACAACAATAGTTACCACTCTTCTATTGCTATGGCTCCATTTGAAGCACTATATGGTAGGAAGTGTAGATCTTCAGTGTATTGGGTGGAGCTGGGAGAGAAGCAGCCAGAGGGACCAGAGCTTATCAGAGAGACTATGGAGAAGGTTCCTATGATCAGAGAGCGGATGAGGACTGCCTTCAGTAGGCAGAAGAGTTATACTGATTCGAAGAGGAAGGATGTACAGTTTTCAGTTGGTGATCATGTCTTCCTAAAAGTCTCACCGATAAGGGAAGTTATGAGATTTGGGAAAAGGGGCAAGCTATCACCACGGTTTATAGGCCCATTTGAGATACTTGAGCGAATTGGTAGTGTGGCTTATAGATTGGCTCTTCCACCCAGTATGAGCCACGTACATCTAGTCTTCCACATATCGATGCTGCGGAAATATGTGTCGAATCCATCGCATATTTTGGAGGTTCAGGATGTAGATCTCAGTGAGGATTTGTCATATGAGGAGCTATCTGTGGAGATTGTTGATCGACAGGTCAAAAAGCTTTGGAACAAAGAGATTCCTATTGTAAAAGTGCTATGGAGGAACTAGACGATAGAGGAGTGTACGTGGGAGAGCGAGCAGGAGATGCGGAGCAAATATTCATCCCTGTTTCAGCATTGAGGTATGTTTCTATTTAAATTTGAGGACGAATTTATTTGTAGGGGGGTAGAATGTAATACCCTAGAAAGAAATAACATGTATGCATGAATTTATTCTCAGTATGTAGTCTTTTAGTCTTGAAATAGTGGGAAATAATTTTAGAGACACAGTTAGAAAGCAAACTTGACACTTTTCTGGAAACTGCGATGTCGGGAACACTACCAAGAAATTACCAGTCCGGTCAACGGAAGAATTTCTGAAGTTGATCTGGAGGTAAAAGATGACCATAATTTATTTTTAATTTTGATAAAAAGAAAGAAGTGAAAATCATTTAGGAATCCTGAAAAAGTAAATAATGACATTTTTATAAATAAAGGGAAATTCAAGGTGAATAGTGGAAAGTGGTCGGTCGGGGTTACAGAATGACTCCAGAACTATTTTTATAAATAAGTATAAATTAAAATAAGCCTATTCACTCCCCACTCTGATATCTAAATCCTGACAGAATTATCAGAATAAATTACAGAAGATTTAAAGACCAAAGTGTAAAGGTTGGAACTTGGAGGGTTTAGTTGTAATTTTATATTTGATTTTTTCTATTTGAATTTGCCTTAGCTATTCGGTGCACCATTTCCTTTCTTTTCTTTAGCATAGGCCGAACACCATTTCTTTATTTCTCCATCTTTAATTCTTCAATTTTCTTATAGTTTTCAAGAGAAATTTGATAGAAAAGTAGAAAATCAATCAAGCTGTCTTAATTTCTATCATTAGATTGCTTGGAGAAGTGAAGAATTTGGAGGAATATCATCATCAATATTTCAGCTACTTTGGGAGTTTTAGGTAAGGATGTTTATTTATTTAGTTTGATTGATGATTTAGTGTTATTTAGGATTCAATTTAATAGGTATGATGTTTAATTGCATTAGTTTATCCTAATTTGATGGAATTCCCAATTTGAATGCTTGAAATTGAAGTTGTAAAGGATGAATTATTGAATTGGTATTAGGAATTGTTAATTGATGTTAGAAATGATTAATTGGATGTGAATGGATAACTAATTGATAGATAATTTGATGTAGAATTGGAGATTGCTCCAATTAGGTTTTCAAAGTAGCAAATTTGGGAAATTCGGTGGAATTGGTATAATTGGAGTGTAAATTGGCTATTTGGATCATTAGGTGAGTTTACATTGCATCAAATTACTTGTATAATTGATTGAATTGTGAATTGGAACATTACCCCAAAACCCTATGTGTGGCCGAACCCTATTATGCCTAAATTGCCTTTGTAATTGTTTGATTTTCCTTGTCAATTTGATCTTATTATAGTGTTGTTTAATCTTGTTTCTTGATGCTATTTCTTTGTTTGACAATGTGGTTTGTTGTTGCTTTGATTGGGTAAGTCAAATTTGCCACAAACCTAATCTATTGGCTTGCCAATGTATGCCCACCAAGTGTTCAATGAAATACCTAGTTCATTTGCCATTGGCCAATTGGTTTGCATGCCATAAGCCTACCAATTGAATGCCATTGTTGCCAACGATATTGGCATGCCAATTGACCTAGCATTTTCGGCCACCGAACCAACTTTTGTTTCTTGCCTTTCCTTGTTGCCAAACTTACTATTATTGATTGTATATTGTATACGACATTGCCAATGAGCATATTGCATACTGTACTGATTGATATCAATCTAACTGTTATTATATTGACTTATATCTGGATACCATTTTGCTTATGGTATCCCTCGTTATTGACCCTGATATGGTTTGATAGAACTACCGATTCGACAGGGTAGTGGGGAAATACTGTCAACCTTGTGCACATTATAGTATTGAACCCTAGCTAGGAGGGGTTATGGTCCTGGCTATAGGGCCTGATCAGCCTTATGCTTATATGATACTGGTGACCTACACTGTCCTTATATATTGACTGACTGGAGATTGTATGATTTCTTTTCATACAATCCATCCCATTATCTGTTTTTCCATATGTAACCGAGCTTATTTGTTATTTCTTTGGCTTTACTGTACCTTGATATCCCTACTGTATACTGTATTTCCTTTGACTGATACCATTGCCTAATTATGTCTATTATTATTTATTGTGATACATGTAAATTCACTGAATATCATCTATACTCACCCGATTCATTGTTTAACCATTTCAGGAGAGGAGTAGGTTGCAGGATCTAGTCTTCTGTCTTCTGTGGATTTCTGCTTCAGGCTTTTATGTATATTTCTATATTCTGATATATATTCTGTATATTTATTTTGGTGTTCAGTTTCTAGCTGCTCCATGGGTATGTACGGGTTAGCTAGGAAATGAACATGTATATAATGATGATATTCTTATATTGACGATATTATATGATGACGCATGATATGATATTGTGATAATTAATGATTACAGCCAATTACATAATGCATAACAAAATGAATAACAGGATAACATAATGGATGGTAACTATAATAACTGATTAATATATTGAGGTTTATAGATTGTACATATGGTACTGGGTTCTACGGGTGTCGGTCACCATTGGTATTTTCTGTGCCCTAGGACCGTCACGGTCTAGGAAACTGGGTTGTGACGGACCCAATGAGAAGGTATCTGAAATATGTAATCGCCTAATGGTGATTGTTAATCAAATGAGGATGCTTGGAAAGAACTATTCCAAAGAAGAAATCAGTTGCAAAATATTTAGAGTTCTCCCCAATAAATATTGGGAAGCAAGAGTTGCTTCAATTGAGGAAGCCAATGATTTGAGCACCCTCCAAACTGACAATTTGTTGAGAAAACTTCTCACTCATAAGATTACACTATCTGAAGAGAAAGTTGAAGATAAGAACAAGGGTATAACTCTAAGTTCATCCAAGAAGGCTTCTTCCAATGGAAGTTATGAAGAGGAAGATGATGAAGACATGACCTTATTAACTAAGAGAATAAGAAATCTTATTCTTAGAAGAAAAAATAAAGAACAATAAGCCATCTGAAAGGCATGAAAAGAAAAAGAAGTCCAAAAACAATCAAGTAAAATGCCTCGAGTGTGACAAGTTTGGTCACATTAAACTGGAATGTCCAAGGTTGAAAAATAAAATAAGCTTCAAGAAGAAGGCATTGGCGGCCATTTGGGATAATTCAAATGACTCTGATGAAGAGAAGGAAGCATGCAAGGATGAACTAGCCAACATTTGCTTTATGGTTATTGAAAAAGATTCATCTTCAAGTGAGGTAAATAATTTTGACTTCACTTCTACTAATGTTGCCATGCAAATTATGGAATCATTACTTTCAAAGTATCGTAAGTTATAAAACAAGTATGATAAATTAAAAAAAATGTCCAAAGAGGTCTTAGATGCATATGATACTTATAAACTTGAAATCAATGAATTAAATGCATCTAATGTAGAATTGAAAAAGACTATTGACCTTAGGGATCAAGAATGTAATGAGATAAAGAATGAAATTACTTTGTTGGAAAACAAGTTAAATTCTCATAATGCTTGCATGTCCAAGCTTTGTAAAGGTAAAGAAAAGTTGGACAAGATATTTGAGTCCCAAAAGTGTCCTACTATTAGGTATGGACTTGGTTATAATAGAGGGAATGTCCAATCTACATCTAAGACCACATTTGTCAAGGCATCAATTCATATGCTCACATGATTTATATGTCTCCACCTAAAAATGTTAGGCCTAAGACTAAAGTGCATAAGCATATCATGAATGATTCATATTTTAGAAGGCAATTGAATGTTTATTCAATACCAAAATCTAATTATTATTATTTGCTTCAATATCATTCCAAACCACATCATAGGACAAAATCTCAACAAAAGTCTAGAATTCATTTGACATGTCACTATTGTGGGAAATTTGGCATTCTAATTTTGAATGCCATATTAGAAATGTGCATTTAAGCTATATTGAAGCTAACCTCCAAGGACCCAAAAGCATTTGGGTACCTAAAAAAAATAAATTTTCTTGTTTATAGGCGTGCTTGAAATCCACAAGGAAAGAAGAGTCATGGTATTAGATAGTGGATATTCAAGACATATGACTGGCAATGCAAGTCTTCTCTCAAACTTGGAAGAGAAGAAAGGAGGGAAGGTGACCTTTGGAGATAATGACAAAGGTAAAATCATCGGAATTGGGCAAATAATCAAGACTGATAAACCTTCTCTTGAATATGTATTATTGGTAGATGGCCTTAAGCACAACTTGATTAGTGTGAGTCAATTATATGACATGGGAAATAAAATTTCTTTTGCTTCTAAGAAATGTTATGTGAAGCGTTTGAAAAACAAGAAAAATTTGTTTATCGGTTATAAAATTGGCAATGTTTATATGATTGATATTAGTAGAATGCATAATAATAATGTTGATTGTATGGTTTTACTTTGTGATGATGCCTGGTTGTGGCATAGGAGACTGAGCCATATTGACATGGATCACATTAATGATCTTAAATCTAATGAGCTTGTAATTGGTCTCCCCAAGGTCAAGTTTCATAAAGATAAACTTTGTCATGCATGCCAAATAGGCAAGTAAGTCAAAAGTCATTTCAAAACTAAAAATGTTCTTTCTTCTTCAAGGCCTCTAAAACTTTTGTGTATGGACTTGTTTGGCCCTTGTAGGATATTTAATCTTGGGGGAAAACAATATGCATTTATAATTGTTGATGATTACTCTAAATTTACTATGGTATTATTCCTTACTGATAAGGATGAAAGTTTTAAAGAATTCAAATCTTTTGCTAAAAGAGTTCAAAATGAAAAAGGTTTTTATATTACATCTTTAAGAAGTGATCATGGAAAAGAATTTGTTAATCATGATTTTAAAACATTTTGTGATGAAATAAGAATTTTTCATAAGGCAGGAGTCTAGTTGACTTTTGGAGAGTCACTATGGTCTGTGTATTGATCATTTTAATTTGAAATTTTGATATGTTGTATTACTGCCTGTTAGTTTTAAGTGACAAGAAGAATTGGTAAGTTTGGATTATTGTAACTCATTTGCGAGCTGGCTTAGTAGGGGATGTTAAGACAGGAATTTGACTTAGAAGCATTGGCTGTGGAGAGCCAACATAATGCGAGAAGGCATTTTGTGGACTGGTAATGCAAGATGGCAATATGGCGAAGTGGTGAAGTGAGTTTGCCGAAGTGGCGTTTGGCGAAGAGCTTTGGCAAAGAGCTAAAAGGAAGAGGTTTTGTGCGAAGAGAAAATATGCGGAGTGGCAGTTTGCGAAGAAGCATTGCCAAAGAAGCTTATACGAGGATGAGTTGCGAGGGGAAGTCTGGCAAGGCAACATATGCGAAGTAGCATATACGAGCTGGAATGTGCGAGGCAGTATTGACGGATCAAGGTTGGCGAGCTGGCAAGTGTGAGCTGGGAATGCGAAGTGGGATTGGCGAGCTGGTTAGGCGAGGTAGCTTTGCCGAGGCAAGTTTGGAGAGGCGAGCTGGCTATCGTGTTTCTGGGCAGAGGTCTATTTAAACCCAGCAACCCCAGTAGCGATTTTTCACGCTTTTTCCCTTCTTTCTTTCTTTAGAAGAAGTCAGTTTTCTTCCCAGATTTGTTCCATATTGTCACGACCCGGTTTTCCGAACCGCGACGGTCCTAGGGCAAGGGAAATGCCAATGGCGACCGGCACCTGTATAACCCAGTATCATTACACAATCTATCAACCTCAATATATTATTCATTTATTATAGTTACCATCCATTATATTATCCTATTAATCATTCTGATAACCTGTCAATTATCCTGTCATCATAATGCGATTGGCTGTCACAATTAT
>CANXYC011816014.1:0-20801 GCA_948193065.1 Aleurites moluccanus
AGGATCCAGTCTTTTGTTCTTTGTGGATTTCCTTCTTCGAATTTATGATGTATATTTCTATTTTGGATTAATGTATTATATTATTTTGGTGTTCATGATTTAATTGCTCCATGGGTATGTATTGGGTAGCTAGGAGATGAATATTATATATATTTGATATTGATGGTCTATATTGGTTATAAATGATGCATGATATATATATTTGTTACAGCCGATTGCATTTTGATGACAGGATATTTGACAGGTTAATAGAATGATTAACAGGATAATATAATGGATGGTAATTATAATAAATGAATTATATATTGAGATTGATAGATTGTGTAATGATACTGGGTTCTATGGGTGCCGGTCGCCATTGGCATTTTCTGTGCCCTAGGACCGTTGTGGTTCGAGAAACCGGGTCATGACAGAGGTGGTATCAGAGCACTAGATTTATAGAATGTGAATCTAGGTAACAGATGAAAAGTGACAGAATTACAGAGAAATAGTGACTAGTTACAGAATGGGGTAGAATTAAGTATACCATGGAGCATAGGATTTTCTTTGTCGTCTATTACTGTTATCGTCTGTTGTATGTTTATATTCTGCATTTTTACTGTATTCTGAGACTGTTTTCATATTTTTCTGACAGATTACAAACATGTCCGATAGTAGAGATGGAGACACCCGGGAGGCTGAGGTTGCTTCCAATGAGTCCCTGGTAAGGGAGGTATCAGTATCTGAAGGTCCTTCTCGATCCAGGCAAACTTCAGAGAACACAGATAGAGGAGATGACCCTTGGAGGGTTGAGGTAATGAGAGGGTTGATGGATTTTAGGAGGGTGGTGGCAGAGATGAGGAGAGAGAGGCAGCAGGCACAACCACCTGTGATACCAGAGGTTGTGGCACCGACTCTTATATAGCCAGTAGGGGCTCAGAGGGAGCCAGCTGCACAGGGTGATAGGAGGGAGATTCCTGAGGGTGGAGTTTCTATGTTTAGCTTTCTGAAGCTAAACCTACCAGAGTTCCAAAGGGATCGAGGTACAGATCCGGTATACTTTCTGGAGGAGGTTGAGAAGGTAGTTAGGAGACTACCTTGTTCAGAGCTCAGATCAGTCGAGTTGGTAGGGTTATTACTGAAAAGGAAATCCTGGACATGGTTTTCAAGACATATAGAGACCAGATTATATGGTGAGCACCCACATACCTGGGCAGAGTTCTGTCAGGGTTTGATACAAGAGTTCATTACTAAGGGTGTTAGGACCCGTCACTTGGTGAGATTTGAGCAGATAGAGTAGGGGGATCGCTCAGTTGAGGAGTATGCTGATGAGTTCATTCGACTGAGTAGATATGCTGCTCACTTAGTTCCCACAAAGGCAGATATGATCAATAAATTCAGAAGGGGATTAAATGTTGCATTACATAATGCCTTACTTGCCACAGAGTTTACTTCACTGACCACAGTAATAGATAAGGCCACTCAAATGGAAGAAAAGTACAAGGCAGAGAGGGCCAAGAGGGATCAAAAGAGAAAAGGTGGCTTAGGACACACATTAGGAAGGGGGAGAGCAGCTCCCATCCCAGATCAGTTGAGCCAGTACCTAGATTCGAGCAGAGATCTACTGGCAATAGTTAAAGGAGAAGATTGCATCAGAGGGGTCAGCCAGTGGTTAGGTCAGAGCCTACATATTCTCAAGGTTCCTCCAGACCAGTGACTCAAATTTCTGGTATACCAGCCTGTGGGTACTGTGGTAGGAGATACGGTGGAGAGTGTTGGAGGAGGACAGGTGCTTGCTTGAGGTGTGGCCAGCAGGGCCATTACATGAACACTTGTCCATTGAGGGCTGATCAGCAGCCATCAGTTACAGTATCTCAGCCAGCAGTTCAGGGCAGTCAGAATCAGGGCAGAGAGACAATGGCCAGGGGCAGAGGTAGGGGAGGTCAGGCTCTCAATGGCAGTCAGGCTCCAGTTGGTAGGGGCTAAGGCAGTCTTTTCGCAGTCAATACTCAGGATGCTCAGTGATTAGATAATGTTGTTACAGGTACTATTCTGGTTCAGAATAAAGTTGTTGATGCCTTATTCGATTCGGGTGCAACTCACTCCTTTGTGTCCCTACATTTTGCACCCAAATCGAATAAGGAGAGGAGATTGGTAGATGTTTCATTATCTGTTGCTACTCCTATGGGAGAATCTATGGATGTTGATTATTTCTATCCTGATTGCATTATTGAGATTGATGATCGTATTTTGTGTGTTGACTTGATTGAGTTGTCTGTGCTTGAGTTGGATGTGATTCTGGGCATGGATTGGTTGACTAGGCATCAGGCAGTGATAGATTGTTATAGGAAGAGGATTAGATTTCAGCCTGAGGGGCAGTAGGAGTTTGAGTTTCAGGGTGATATTCAGGAGTTCCAGGTTAACCTTATATCTGCTATCCAGGCGCGGAGGTTGATAGGGAGAGCTTGTTCAGCCTACTTGGCTCATGTGGTGGATGTACAAAGGTCTTATATATGATTGGATCATATACCAGTGGTTCAGGAGTTCCCTGATATATTTCCTGAGGAGTTGCTAGGATTGCCCCCTGATAGGGAGATTGAGTTTGAGATAGAGTTGCATGCAGGCACAGACACAATATCCATTCCACCATACAGAATGGCTCCAGCAGAACTAAAGGAGTTGAAGATTCAGTTATAGGAGCTATTGGATAGAGGGTTTGTCAGACCTAGTAGTTCTTCACGGGGTGCACCGATTCTTTTTGTGAGGAAGAAAGATGGCTCTCTGAGGATGTGTATTGATTATAGGCAGCTGAACATAGTCACAGTAAAGAATAAGTATCATTTGCCATGGATTGATGACTTATTTGATCAGCTATAGGGTGCCAGCCATTTTTCGAAGATTGACTTGAGATCTGGGTATCATCAGCTGAAGATTAGGAGTAGAGATATACCCAAGACTGCTTTTAGAACCCGCTATGGTCATTATGAGTTTCTGGTTTTACCATTCGGGTTGACAAATGCTCCAGTGGATTTTATGGATCTGATGAACAGGGTGTTTAGGTCTTATTTGGATATGTTTGTCATCATCTTCATTGATGACATTCTTATTTATTCCAAGAGTGAGGAGGAGCACAGAGAGCATTTAAGGATTGTACTACAGACACTTCGAGAGCACCAGCTATATGCCAAATTATCCAAGTGTCAGTTCTGGTTGACTGAGGTGTGGTTCTTAGGGCATATTATCTGTAAGGAGGGTATTATGGTAGATCCTCAGAAGATTAAAGCAGTAGCTAATTGGCTCCAGCCTACCAGTGTTTCAGAGGTACGCAGCTTTTTGGGTATGGCTGGATATTATCGGAGGTTTGTAAAAAATTTCTCCCATATTGCAGCTCCTTTGACTTGATTGATGAGGAAACAGAAGCGATATGTCTGGACGGATGAGTGTGACCGTAGCTTCCAGACTCTGAAGTATTGCCTTACTAGTGCTCCGGTTTTGGCATTACCAGTTGAGGGGAGAAATTTACTATATATTATGATGCTTTTAGGATTGGCCTAGGGTGTGTTCTAATGCAGATAGGTGGGGTAATTGCTTATGCTTCTTGTCAGTTAAATAAGCATGAAGCAAATTATCCAACTCATGATTTGGAGATGGTAGCAATTATCTTTGCCTTGAAGATTTGGAGACACTACTTATATGGGTCTAAATGCGAGATATATGCTGATCATAAGAGTCTACAGTATATATTTCAACAGAAGGATCTAAATCTGAGGCAGCGCAGATGGGTTGAGCTTCTGAAGGATTATGATTGTGAGATTTTCTATCACCCAGGGAAGGCCAATGCAGTGGCGGATGCTTTGAGCAGGAAGTCGATGGGTAGCCTTACTCATATTGTAGTTGGCAGAAGGCCATTGATTAGGGATCTGAGACAGTTGACAGATTATGGGGTAGAGTTGGATTTGGGTTCCCAAGATCAGAACCATGCTCTGATAGCCCAATAGCGGGTGAGGTCACTGTTGATAGATAATATAAAAGTGGCCTATTATAGAGATCCTTATCTTCTGAAACTAAAGGGAGAGGTTCAGAGTTGTTGGATGATAGAGTTCACTGTTGATGATGGGGTTTTGAGATGTGGGAGACGTATCTGTGTACCATATTGTGATGAGCTACGGGATCAGATCATGCGAGAGGCATACTATTATGCTTACAGTGTACATCTAGGTATTACTAAGATTTACCATGATCTCAGAGATGTTTATTGGTGGCCTGGGATGAAGAAAGACGTAGCTCAATTTGTATCGAAGTGCTTAGCCTGTCAGCAGGTTAAGTTTGAGCATCAGAAGCCATCAGGGCTACTTCAGGAGATAGAGTTGCCATAATGGAAATGGGAACGGGTTACCATGGATTTCATAGGTGGTCTACCACGGACTTCGAGAGGATATGACTCTATTTGGGTTATTGTTGATCGGTTGATGAAGTCTGCACACTTTTTGGAGATTAAGACTAGTTATTCAGCAGCTCAGTACGCACAGTTGTATGTTGATAAGATTGTGCGTCTTCATGGAGTTCCTTTGGTGATCATATCTGACAAGGGTACACAGTTCACATCCAGGTTTTGGCAGAAATTTCAGGAGGTTATAGGTACCCAGCTACGGTTCAATACTGCCTTCCATCCACAGACTGATGGGCAGTCTGAGAGGACGATCCAGACTTTGGAGGACATGCTCAGATTATGTGTTCTGGATTTCAAAGGTAGTTGGGATTATTATTTACCACTGATTGAGTTCTCCTACAATAACAGTTATCACTCCTCGATTGGTATGGTTCCATTTGAAGCACTATATGGTAGGAAATGCAGATCTCCAGTGTGTTGGTTGGAGCCAGGAGAGAAGCAGCTAGAGGGACCAAAGCTTATCAGAGAGACTATGGAGAAGGTTCCTATGATCAGAGAGAGGATGAGGACTACCTTCAGTAGGCAGAAGAGTTATGCTGATCCGAAAAGGAGGGATGTACAGTTCTTAGTGGGTGATCATGTATTCTTAAAGATCTCACCGATGAGGGGAGTTATGAGATTTGGGAAGAGAGGCAAGTTATCACCATGGTTTATAGGCCCATTTGAAATACTTGAGCGGATTGGCAGTGTGGCCTATAGATTGGCTCTTCCACCTAGTATGAGCCACGTACATCCAGTCTTCCATATATCGATGCTACGGAAATATGCATCAGATCCATCGCACATTTTAGAGATACAAGATGTGGATCTTAGTGGGGATTTGTCTTATGAGGAGCTACTTGTGGAGATTATTGACAGACAGGTTAGAAAGCTTCGGAACAAAGAGATCCCTATGATAAAAGTGTTATGGAGGAATCAGTCGATGGAGGAGTATACTTGGGAGAGCAAGCAGGAGATGCGGAGCAGATATCCATCCCTATTTCAGCAGTGAGGTATGTATTCTATTTAAATTCGAGGACGAATTTATTTGTAAGAGGGTAGAATGTAATACCCTAGAAAGCCATAACATATATGCATGAAAATTTTATCATTATGTAGTCCATTAGTCTTGAATTGATAAGAAATAATTTTAGAAACACAGTTAGAAAGCAAATTTGGTACTTTTTTGAAATCTGACGGTGTCGGGACACTGCCGAGAAATTAACAGTCCGGTCAACAGAAGAATTTCTGAAGTTGGCTTGGGGGAAAAATATAACCATAATTTATGTGTAATTTTGGTAAAAATAAAGAAGTGAAAATCATTTAGGAGCATTGAAAAGTAAAGAATGACATTTTAGTAAATAAAGGGTAATTCAAGGTGAATAGTGGAAGTGGGTCAGTCAGAGTTACAGAATGACTCCAGAACTATTTTTATAAATAAGGATAAATTAAAATAAGCATATTTCCTTTTCACACTGATATCAAAATCTTAACAGAACTTTCGAAATAAATTTCAGAAGATTTAAGGACCAATGTGCAAAGATTGAAACTTGAGGGATTAAGTTATAATTTTACACTCAATTTTGTCATATATGGGCTGTAATTCACGGGATTTTGCAGCACCTTCTTCTCCATTTTCTTTCCTTGGTCGTGCACCATTTTCCTTTCTTCCAATTTCAAGTTTCCATTTTCCTTATAGATTTTCTTGAAATTTTGATGGAAATATACTAATTTAAGGTTGCTTAACTCAAATCTATCATCAATTTAAGGTGAGGAGCAAGGATTTGGGAGGCTATACACTTAGAAGAATTCGGCCATGGAGGAGGTTTTGGGTAAGTTATTATTTTGTTTGATTTGATTAATGTTTTAGTGATTATTTAGGTTGAATTAAATGGGTAATTAGTTTAATTGCATTAAATTATCCAAAATTGGAAGTAATTGCAATTTGAATGTTGAAATTGAAGTTGTAAAGGGTGATATGTTGAATTAGCGTTAGGAATGGCAAATTGATGTTGGAAATGTTCAATTAGATATGAATGAATTACTAATTGATGGTTAATTTGATGTGGAATTGTAGATTGAAGGAATTGAGTTTTCAAAGTTTGCTCAAATTGGGGATTTTGGTGAAATTAGTGGAATTAGCTATTGCATTGGCATTTGGAAGGCTTAGGTGAGTTTACATTGCATCAAATTACTTGAATAATTGATTGAATTGTTGAATTGAATCCAATTTCACCAAACCCTAATGTGGCCGAACCATTGTGCCCTAAGTTTGCCTATGCTTTTGTTTGATTTCCCTTAGTTTTTCCTTGCTAATTTGACCCTAATTTGATGTTGTTTAATCTTGCTTTTGATACCGTTGTATTATTGAACAATGTACCTTGTTATTGGATTGAATTGGCAAGCCAATTTTGCTCTAAACCCTAACTTATTGGCTTGCCATTGTATGTCACCTTCTATTTGATAATTTGCCTAGTTTATTTGTCATTGGCTTAGTAGTTTGCATGCCATAGGCCTACCAATTGAATACCATTGTCATTAGCGATAATGGTATGCCAATTGACCTATTGGTTTCGACCACCGAAACCACTCTTGTTCCTTGCTTTATCTTATTATCACACTTGCTTTTGTTAATTGTATATTACCTTTGACATTGTAAATGAGTTTATTGAATATTGATTGATTGATACCAAACCAATTATTATTGATTGATTGATATAAGAATGTCATTGTTGCTTATGGTATCCCTTACTTTTGACCCTATTATGGTTTGGCAGAACTTCCGATTCGACAGGAGAGTGGGGAAATACTCTTAACCTTGTCCACATTGTATATTTGTACCCTAGCTAGGAGGGGTTATGGTCCTGGCCATAGGGTCTGATCAGCCTTATGCTTATTTGATACTGGTGACCTACATGGTCTAGTGATATTGATTGATATGATGCTGGCGACCTATATGGTCCAGTGATATCGACTGTTTGATGACTATTTGATTTTTTTTCATGCAGTCCATCTCATTATCTGTCTTTCCATATATAATTGAGTATATTTGTTATTTCTTGACCTTTACTGTATCTTGATATCCCTACTGCTTATTGCATTTCATTTGACTTATTTCCTTTACCTATTTGTACCTATTAATTATTGCGATGCATGTAAATTCGCTGAGTATCTTTTATACTCACCTTTTTGTTTGTTTACCCCCCTTTCAGGAGAGGAGTAGGTAGCAGGATCCAGTCTTTTGTTCTCTATGAATTTCCTGCTTTGGATTTCTGATGTATATTTCTATTTTGGATTATTGTATTATATTATTTTGGTGTTCATGATCTAGCTGCTCCATGGGTATGTATTGGGTAGCTAGGAGATGAACATTGTCTATATTTGATATTGATGGTCTATATTGGTTATATATGATGCATGATATATATATTTGTTACAACCGATTATATTATGATGACAGGATATTTGATAGGTTAACAGAATGATTAACAGGATAATATAATGGATGGTAATTATAATAAATGAATTATATATTGAGGTTGATAGATTGTTTAATGATACTGGGTTCTACGGGTACCGGTCACCATTGGCATTTCCCGTGCCCTAGGACCATCGTCATTCGAAAAACCGGGTCGTGACAGGTTATAGTGGATTGATGAAGTATGCTCATTTCTTTGAAGTGAAGACAAGTTATTCTGTAGCACAGTATGCACAATTATATGTTAATAAGATAGTTCGACTTCACGGAGTGCCACTGGTGATTATTTCCGATAGAGGGACACAGTTCACATCGAGGTTTTGGTAGAAGTTCCAGGAAGCATTGGTTACACAGTTACGGTTTAGTACAGCTTTCCACCCTCAGACAGATAGACAATCAGAGCAGACTATTCAGACATTAGAAGATATGCTTCAGCTATGTGTACTGGACTTCAAAGGCAATTGGATCAGTATTTGCCATTGATTGAGTTCTCCTATAACAACAGTTATCATTCGTCAATTAGGATGGCTCCTTATGAAGTATTGTATGGTAGAAAATGCTGGTCTCCAGTATGTTGGGTGGAACCAGGCGAGAAGCATTTAGAGGGTCCAAAGTTGATTAAAGAGACAATCGAAAAGGTGCCAATTATTAAAGAATAGATGATGGCAACCTTCAGTCGACAGAAGAGTTAAGTCGATCCTAAGCGAAAAGATGTGCATTTCATAGTTGGTGATCATGTTTTCTATAAGATTTCTCCTATGAAAGGTGTGATGCGATTTGGGAAGAAAGTTAAATTGTCACCAAGATACATTAGGCTATTTGAAATCCTAGAGAAGATCGACAATGTTGCATACAGATTCGCTCTTCTACCCAATCTAAGTCATGTGCACCCGATATTTCACATATCGATGCTTCAGAAGTATGTGTCTGATCAATCACATGTACTAGAATTTCAAGACATTAGAGTGGATAAAGACTTGACATATAAGGAGCTACCAATGGAAATTGTGGATCATCAAGTCAGACAATTGCAGAATAAGGAGTTTCCTATAGTAAAAGTGCTATGGAAAAATCAGTCAATGGAAGAGTGTACCTGGGAAAGCGAACAGGATATGAAGGCCAAATATTCATTCCTATTTCAGCAATGAGGTACATATTTATTTTAAATTCGAGGACAAATTTATTTGAAGGGAGGTAGAATGTAATACCCTAAATGCATGCTATAGTAATTGAACAATTACAGTTGTTATCGAGCCGAAAACACCGGCATTACTTAAGAAAATTGAGGAATTAATTCAGTATGCAATTAAAGTTAATTTTTCTCAGTTTTATGGCTAATGAGAGATTAAGAATAATAATAGTTAATTATATGAAGAAAGTATGGACAAGTATTAAAAATGATGGAAAATAAATAGAGTGGCAAAACTGTAAATAAGTGAAAGTTCAAGGACATTTTAGGAAACCTATTGTCCATGACCCAGAATGACTCTGAAACCTATATGATGATAAACTACAGATAAAAATAAGCTATTTCAGTTCCCATTTTGAAATATGAAATTCAATAGAATTGACATAATAAATTATAGAAAGTTGTGGGGTCAAAGTCTAATTAAAAGAAGTTTTAAGGATGGAATTGTAATTTGCCAATTCTCCCACCTATAAAAGGAACACTTAGTTAAAATTTTCTCCATCTTCTTCCTTCTTCAAGCTTTGGGTAATACCCTAGGAAACCCCATCTTGAATGCATGATTTAATTATCAGTTTATAGTTTAAAAGCATTGAAACGATGAAAAATAATTTTAGAGACACAGTTAGAAAGCAAATGTAAACTTGTTCAAAAATCGTCGATGTCGAAAACGCTACCGGGAAAATAGCAGTCCGGCTAATTTAAGAATTTTTGACCCAGACTTGGGGGATCAAATAAGTTAATTTTATATAAAATTATGGTGAAAAAAAAGAGTTGAAAAATATTTAGGAACACTGAAAATAAGAGTAATGGCAAAATTATAAATAAAGACAACTTTGGAGGCAATTTTGAAAATCCACTATCTAAGATTCAGAAATGACCCAGAACTATTTTTAAAGGATATAAAAACTTAAAATAAGGTATTTCACTTAATATACTTGAGGTTGAATCTAAACAGAATAGACAGAATAAATTACAAAAAGTTTTGGGGTCAAAAATGCAAATAAAGAAAATTTTGGGCCAAAAGTACAATTAAACAAAGATGTGGGACCCACCAATTGAATCAAACAAAAATTATAGAGAAATCAAGAAGGGGTGGCCGACCATGAGGATTAAAAAGTTGATTTTTTATTTATTAAGTGATTTTTTCTTTATACTAATATGAATTCAACATGTGAAAATTCTAGACTTTTCCATTTTCTTCATTAAATTCAAATTGGTTTTGGTGTTTGGAAAAGAAAGAAAGAATAGCTATTATAGAGAGGGAGTGGATGAAATCCAAAAAGGAAGAGAGCACCAAAATATACTTCTAACATTTCCAAAGAAAACCAAAAATTTGATAGGAAGAGACGAGAGAAAGAAGAGGAAGAAGAGGAAATTGACGGAGATTATGTGAGCTGTTTGATGGAACAAAAAGGAGAAGGAATTTCATGGTTCAAGCTTAAGATAAAGCCTCATAAACTTAGTTATTTGATTGTATTTAAGATTTCTAAGGTTTGATTTAGCAGATAATTGAGGTAATTAAGCTAAAAATATTAAGAATGAGCTAGGGTTAATGTAGTTTCTGAATTCTGTTTTAAGGCAGTAATTTGAGGCTAATATTCCAAAAATTTAATGACTGAATTTGAAGATGGTTAAAACTTTAAAGTTGTAGATAAATGTGTTAATTAGAATTATTTAAAATTAATTTGTGAAATTCAAAGTGAAAAAAGAGTTATTGAGTAAAAACTGTGACTAACCTGGAATTAGGTTTTTCTAGAAAATGCTATTGTGTTTTTATTGTATATAATGATAGAGACAGAATTAGAAGATGTGTCCAACATAAAAAGTGTTCATTTATGTCTCATATATAATAATGTAAAATTTTTTTGCAATTGAAATTTTGGTTTATGAGATATTAGGTCATAAGTATAGACTGCCCGGAATGACTGTTTAACAGAACATAGGTTACAGAATTCTATTAATTTGAGGACCTTAAGTTTAGAATTAGAGAAAGTATTAAATATAAAAGATGATCATTTATGTGTTATATAAATTACTGTAAAATGGTTTTACAATTAGATGAGTACAGAATTTATTATAGGTATAGAAACAGGGCATGTCTAGATAGAGATTTCAGGGCAGTAATTTAATTTTGGAAATTCACTAATAATTATACAATGATCCAAAAATTATGAAATTCGGATATGTTATAATTTTATGTGTATAGTTTCAATAGGAAAAGGAATTACAGTAATTTTTTAAGTATTTATTGAGTTATTAATAAAAGAACAGAATCTGCCAAAATAGGATTGCAGGAAGAATGCAGGGTAGCAGGGTTGGATATAGGCCTAAGATTAAATTAACACAATAGATTGTGTAGTAATGATTTTAATGTGAAATTTGGATATGTTAGAACCTTATATGTTAAGTTAATTAAGAATAAGAATTGAAGTAACTGGATAAGTGTAGAGAGAGACATGAGTAATAAAACACAGGCTGCCAGTATGGTTCTTGATAGGCAAAATCCTAGTAACTTGGAAATTTGAGGAATTTTCATTAATATAAGTATAAGTAATGTAATTTTATGTTAAATAGTATTTAAATGGAAATTGATTGGATATGTAAAGTCAATAATGGATAAGAGATGTGATGGGTACCAAAAGAGATAAGGCAAAGAATCAAGAATAAAGGAAAAGGAAAAGGAAAATGTTCAAGTTATAAGCTAAGGTGAGTAATGTATACATCATTATGCATATCCATATTTTGAATTGTTGACCGAATGAATATGTTTCCTTCTTGATTAAATGCCACTTTGTTATTGATGATCATTCTTTGATCTTCCTAAAGGTTGAAATTTATCTGTATTTATTGATTGTTATTGATATTGAAATGCCTTTTGTGTACTGATTGACAAGTAAACTAATGCGCATCAATCGAAACTCATTGTACCATAATATTCCTAATGATACTGGCTATTGATATTGATTTCCCTTGACCCATTTTACATGTGAATTTGACAGAGTTACCGCTCCAACAGGGTAGTGGGAAAATACTGTCGGCGATGAACATATTGTATTACTGATGCTCTAGCTGGGAAGGGCTATGGTCCTGGCCATAGGGTCTGATCAGCCTTATGCTTACTGATACTGATATTACTGGAGACTGTATGTTCGCATATAGTCTATACTAATACTACTGGAAACTATATATTTATATATAGTCCATCCCTTTATCTGTTTTATCTATATGATATGAGTATTACTTACCTGTTCATTAATTCCAAACTTATACCCTATTGCTTACCGTTGATGGCCATTCTATCATTGATTTAATTGTTATCTGTTCCCAACTTTCAAAGATATTTGGTGTGAAAATAATTAACCTTGACATAAAAAATGAATGTACTGATATTCATTCATTGTATTCATTGTTATTAAACTTCTATTGGTATACTAAGTTATCATATACCCATATCACATGTGTAATGATGTATGCATGCTCACTGAGTATTTTTATACTCACCTTATTGTGGTTTCTAATTTTTATAGGAATGAGATAGTGAAGGTTGATTCCAAGTCAATTTCTTTTTCGACTTGGGATGTCAAGTACATCGAGGTAGAATTGTATTTGTTAAAGGTCATTAGTGAAAATTTTTAGAGATCCATGGTACTATGTATAATTGGATGATTGGGTATTATAATGATGTATGAATAGTGTAATATTTAATATTACAATAACATTCAAAATATGATGTGTAATGCATAATGATTGAAAATGTCAATTATAATAAAGTAATAAAGACAGTGACAGAGGTAAATAATGAAATGAAATTTTCATATTTTGAAAAAGATTTAGAAGTGTTATGTATGACTGTTGTACTGTGAAGTTGAGGGTATAAGGCTAGCAAATTATTGCGAGTGTAAAAATAATTTTAGTGCAGACTGTGTAATTTATGAAAGAGCCGGTTTTGGGTATGGAATAGTATTAAAATTACAAAGGAAACTCTGGCAAATTTTCTGTCAAATTTATAAGAAATAAATGGGATATAAGTATGGATTAATGAATTAATATTGATTAATTGATTGATGAATGGATTGTTTAATGGGTTCTACAAGTTTCCGGTGACCTTAAGTCTACCCGTGTCCTAAGACCATCGCGGCCCAAAAGTGGGTAGTGACAAGCCAAAATATTCAAAGCCTTCCCCCACCATTTTCAAGCCAATTTTTCAAGAGAAATCTAAAGAAAAACCTAGAATCAACTTTATTCTACCTATATATGATTTCTTTGAGTATTTAGGTTAAATAACTATTATATGCATTGAATTAGATGAGTTTAAGCTTTGATTGCATCAATTGATGCATTTGGTGGAAAATCCCCAATTTGGAAACCCTAATTGAAGTCGTAATGTGTCAAAGCCTAGGTTATTAATCTTTAATGTCTAATTAGCTTAGAATATATTAATTTGATGCTATTGCAAACTAAATGGATGATTGATTTGGTGTAGAACATAAGGAAGAGGAAGATTGTGCCTTTTGCCTACTTTGAAGCATTTGGAGGAAAAAGAATTTTTCAAGCCAATTTGAAGTATTAGGTGAGTTTAATATGCATCATTTGACATACCTAATGAATTGAAATGAGAATTTGAAACTTTCCCTAAAAGTCCCATTTTGGCCGAACCCTTAAGTACTATTCATGCCTTTGATTTTGCTTTGTTTTGCCTTTGAATTCCTAAGCCTATTTGATCTCTTATATGATGTTATTTGTTAGATATCATTGGTCCATTGTGTTTCCTACATTGTGGTTTGTTTGTATGATATTGGAAAAATATCAATATTGCACCAAAATCATGCCAAAATATCTAATATATGTTGCACACTAAGTGTTTATTGAAATGCCTAGTTGAAAATCCATAGGCCTACCATTTATAAATTGCATAGGCCTACCATTTGATTGTCATTGTCACTAGCGATATTGGCTAGCCAATTATGACAACCAATTGACATTAAATTACCATTTTGTATTGCAGTCCTTTGTTTATTGTTATACCTATTGTTGCTCTAAATGTACCTTCCATTGTTTATATGCTATTGATTTACAGTATCATTTGAATGATTTGAAAGCTATTGATTATTGATGAGCTAATTGCTACCCATTGATGTCTATTGATCTATTTCATCCTTTTATTGGATAATATATTAATTTGACAGAGCTTCCTTATCGATGGGGTAGCGGGTAAATACCGTCGGCAATGTGATCATTGTATATTATGAACCCTAGCTCGGAATGGTTAATTGTCCTAGCCATAAGGTTTGATCAACCTTACGTATATTATATGAGATTGTATATATTTACATGTGTTAATGGCCCACTATCTATCTTATCTACATGATATGAGTAATGAGAACCTGTTTATTGATCTCAAACTCCTTGTTTCTGCTAACTCTTCCCTATTATGTAATTTGGTGTGCAACTCTGCTAATTATTGATTATTTACCTGTTGTATTACTGTTTACCTCACCTTTATCTTTATATGATGCATATTAGATTTACTGAGTATTATATACTCATTCCATTAGTTGTTTACCATTTTTCAGGGCAAGAATACAAGGCAAAATCTAGAATCTTTTTCCTCTGTGGATTTCTACAGTGTAATGTTGATAGTATAATTATTTTGAACCCTGTCTTATGTAAATATTTTAGTTTGCTCCATGGTTATATAAAACTGGTTAGTTAGACTGTATTTATGAATATATGATATTATATAGAGGTTGTATATGAATGTTGCATATATCAATGATGATTACAGACATTTGAATAACAAGTTAAAAAATGACAGAAAACAGAAAGACAGAATACAAAATATATGGTAAATGATTAATTGGGTAATAATAAGTTAAATAATGGATTAAGATAAGGGTTCTATAGGTGTCGATCACCTCTAGCAGTTCCTATATCCTAAGACCGTCATTTTTCAAAATCGGGACGTGACAAGAATATGTCGTATGAAGATTTTCAGACAAGATTGTTGATCGACAAGTGAGATGATTAAGGAATAAAGAGATTCCAATGGTGAAAGTGCAATGGAAAAAATATGAAAGTGAAGAATGCACTTGGGAATGTGAATTCAACATACGACAGAAATATCCTCACCTACTTGATATTTAATATTAGTAAAATTTTAAATTCGAGGAAAAATTTATCTTAAGTGGGTAGAATGTAATAACCCTAATTAAATTCTAAAACGATCAAGGATAGTTTTAAGAAACGAGTATCGGTAGTTGAAATTTTTATAAAATTTAGAAAGTACATGACTTAGAAATGATTATAGGATACCTAAGTTAGATGACCTAGTATCGTAAAAAAAATAATTAAGGGATTAAAAGAAGTTAAAAAAGAGTGTTAATTAATTAAATCAATTAGAAGACTTAAAAATAAAAATCTAGAAAACCTAAGATTGAACACCCTCCGATTTTTTATTTTTAGTAAATTTCAAAGCAGTATTTTATCCTATTTCTCCTCACACACCTAAAATCTGATGAATAATGGATAAATTAAAAATAGAATTGAGTAAAATTAGTAAAACTTAAATGTTTAAGTAGTAAATAGAAGAACAAGAAGTGAAAAATGGCAATTTGATAAATTTTGAGAGATAAGTCAAAAAGTTAATTTGATTGATTTTAAAAAAAATATTATTGTCTCTATTATGATTTTGATGATGTAATTTTAACCAAAATAAAGTGTTAATCAATATATATTTAAGTTACAAATGATTCTTTAACTTGTGCTTGAGTTTTTATTTAAAAACAAGATTCACACCCGTGAATATGTGTAATGCCAGTGAACAAGATCAAGTCAAAATACGAAATTTACTTAGAAAGGATCTTCAAGCCTGTGAACATTTCTTCAAGGCCGTGAATGAGTTTCATGACTGTTAATTGTCATCACTCCCATGATGGATTTAAAAAATGAATTTGGCTCAAAGACACAGAAAGACTTTTCAATACCGTGAAAAATTACTCACTCCCGTGAACAACTTTCACACCCGAGGATAATTTGAAAATTTGAAATTGGTGTAGAAGATTCAAAGGCTGTGAATTTTAATTCAAGCCTATAAAGATTCATCTTCATGACCGTGAGTGTTTGTTACGCTTGTGAATCGGTAGTTGTCTGTCTACGTCAAGTCTGATCTATTTTAAATATAGCAATTGGAAAAATATTTGGAGTCAAATCTTGCATTAAATGCAACCAAAACAGTCACATTTAATCACCATTCATTGAAAGCTATAAATACATGAAGTTTTGAAGTTCTAAGTATAAAAGAAGCATATATCTTAAGAGAAATTAAATTGTTGTAGTTCATACTCTGTTTTCAAATCTTTTGAACTCCTTGAGCTTTATTTCTTATTCTTAGAGTTCTTACTAGCTTTTGGTAGTCTTAGCTATTCATACTTCATTATATATCATTTGAATAGCCTTGTATAAGTTTAGAGATACTCAGAAATCTCTATCTCTGTTATTGAGAGTAAAATTCTAAGTTGTAACTCAATGTGTAAAGGGTGAAATCCTTGAAAATCTATTATAATTGATTTGGGTAGTGCAACCGGTTCTAGTGGAACCTCAATATCGAGTTGATATTGAGAGAAGTGGATGTAAGAGAAGGAACTTGGCTCTAAACCACTATAAATTGGCTGAGCTCTCTTAACCTTTATCCTTTATTATCGTTTGATACTTGAAATTAATTTACCTATTGCTTTTTAGTTGTGCATTTTCTTCAAATTTTTTAAACTTCTATTCACCCCCTATGAGTATTGCCATATTAGTATTCACAATTGGTATCAGAGCTTGTGCTCTAGTTTATATAAAATCAAATGATTTTTAGAGCCTACGATCTTGTTTTTATGGCAGCCAACACAACATTTGAGGAAGGATAATGTAGCACTAGACCACCTTTGTTCAAAAGGGTAAACTATAATCTATGGAAGGTGAGGATGAGAATCCACATTCGATCCAAAAGACGTGAATTTTGGAAAGCTATCGAAAATGGACCTTTCATCCCAATGAGAGATGATTCAGTCACTCAAAATAGTCCAGCAGAACTCACAAGTAAAGACAAGAGAAAAATAGTTTATAATGACAAGGCCATGGATCTATTATTCTTTGCACTTGATGCTACGGAATTTAATAGAGTATAAGCTTGTGAAACAGGAAGAAAAATCTGGAGTATGCTTAAAGTCACTCACGAAGGACTAATCAAGTTAAGGATATAAAAGTTAACATGCTTCTCACCGAATTCAGAAATTTCAAAATGAAAAATGATGAGAAGATTGTTGAAATGTACAAAATATTCACAAATATTGTGAATGACTTGAAGGGACTAGATAAAGCTTTCACTCAAAAGGAATTGATTACCAAGCTTTTGAGGTCTCTACCAGCAAGGTCCGATTCTACTGTAGATGCAATTGAAGAATCAAAGAATGTTGACTCTTGAAGATTTGGTAGGCAATCTTATGACCTTTGAATTAAAGCTTCAAAATAGAGAAGCCTCAAGAGAAGAAGAAGATACGCCAACAAAGAAAGAGAAAGGAATTGCCTTAAAATCAACAGTAGAGAAAAGCAAAGACACTTCTAGTGGAGAAGATGAAGACCTTGCAATGTTAACGAGAATATTTGGAAAATTCCTTTCCAAGAATAGATTCAAGAGGAGAAGCTTCAAAGAAAGAATCAAGAAAGGAGAAGACAATAAAGAAGAAATAATTTGCTTTGAATGTAGAAAACTAGGACACATCAAAACTGATTGTCCAAACCTCAAGAACAAGAAGAAGAAGGAAAAGAGGTCAATGAAATTAAAGAAGAAAAACAAAGCATATGCATCTTGGAGTGGAAGTGATACATCAAGCGATGAAGAGTCAACCAAAGAAGAAGAAGAAGAAAAGGTTAACTTGTATTTCATGGCTATGGATGATGAAACAATTGAAAATAAAGAACTCTTTGAGGTAAGCCCTGAATCTTTTACTTTTCATAAGTTAAAAATTGCCTGTGATGAACTTATGGAAGATTTTTTGCCAATTTCTAAAGAAAAAAAAGTTTTGAAGAAAAACTTATGTAAATTGAGTCTTGAACATGAGAAAACTAATGATAAAGTTGTTGTTGAGAAGGACAAAGAACTCTTAACTCAAATCATTAATTTACAAAATGATTTTTTCAAAACTCTTAAGTGAGAATAAGAAAATCAAGAAAGAATTAAAAAACTCTAATGAACTTTTAAACAAGTTCACACTTCAGAGCAAGACTCTTGAAAATGTCATTAAGGTTGGATTAGGACACAACACTAATCTTAAAGTCAATAAGGTAAATACCTTTTTTGAAAAGAAAGTGTTAGATCCTAAAAGGATGGTTAAGTGTACTTATTGCAAATATTTTGGCCACATTACACAAAGATGTCCTATTAAATATAGGAAACCTTATTCTATCAAGAAGGTATGGATTACCAAAGGATCAATCCAAATTGATAAAGATGTAAGGATTGTTAAATATGTTAACATGTATGGACCCAAAGGGACTTGGGTACCAAACAAAGGATAAATTATACATTGAGTTATAGGTACTAGTAATCAAGAAAGACAAATGGATCATGGATAGTGGCTGCTTAAGACACATGACTGGAGACAAATCAAAATTCAAGAAACTCAACTTCAAAAGTGAAAATGTCAGTTTTGGTGATAACTGCAAAGGCAAAATCATCGGTATCGGCTCTATTGATAATGGTGATGTATCTCTATCCAAAGTTTTATTTGTTGGTAATTTGAAACATAATCTTCTTATTATTAGTCAATTATATGATAGAGGATATAAAGTTATCTTTGAATCTCTTGCATCTAATGTAGTAGACATCAAATCAAATAAGACAGCTTTCATGGGTTATCACCAAAGCAATGTATACTATATGGACCTAAATAATGCATCTCAAGTTAATCTTTATTTATTTGCATCTAAAGATGAGGACACATCCTTATGGCATAGAAGACTTGGAAATGCTAGTATGAATGTAATTTCAAAACTTCCTAAAAAGGACTTAGTCAAAGGTTTGCCAAAATTAATTTTCACAATGGAAAGCTTTTGTGATGCATGTGCTAAAGGCAAACACTTTAGAAATTCTTTTAAACCAAAAAATATTGTTTCATCTTCTAGACCTTTACAACTTTTGCATATTGATCTTTTTGGTCCAACTATAATCGCAAGCCTTAGTGGAAAGCATTATTGTCTTATTTGTGTTGATGACTACTCTAAATTCACTTGGGTGCTTTTTCTTACTCATAAACATGATGCATTTCATGCTTTAATTCCTCTTTTAAAATCATTACAAATTCAAAAAGGATATGTTATTTCTAGTATTAAGAATGATCATGGAAAAGAGTTTGAAAATTAAGATTTTGAAAATTATTCTAAAGAGCATGGCATATCTCATAACTTTTCAGCTCTTAAGACTTCTTAACAAAATGGTATTGTTGAAAAGAAGAATAGGTCTTTAGTTGAATTGGCAAGAACAATACTTTGTGAAAACAACTTGCCTAAATACTTTTGGGCTGAAGCTGTTAGCACTTCTTACTATATTTTAAATAGAGCAATGATTAAGCCTATCCTTAAAAAGACCTCATATGAGTTGGGGAAAGGAAGAAATCCTAATATTGCATATTTTCATTCATTTAGGTGTAAATGTTTTGTTCTGAATAATGGCAAAGATAACTTAGGAAAATTCAATGCCAAATCAGATGAAGCTATATGTAATACCCTAGGAAATCATATCTTGTATGCATGATTTAATTATCAGTTAATGGTTTAAAGTCATTGAAATGATGAAAAATAATTTTAGAGACATAGTTAGAAAGCGAATGAATTACTTTTCTGAAAATTGTCGGTGTCAAAAACACTGCCGAGAAAATAGCAGTCTGGGCAACAGTTGAATTTCTGATTCTGACTAGGGAGTAATGGATCACATAAATGCATGTGTAATTATGGTAAAAAAAAAAAGAGGTGAAATCATTTAGGAACACTGAAAAAGTAAGTGATGGCAAAATCATAAATAAATGGAACTTTGAGGGGTATAGTAGAAATTGGCCTGTCTGGATTTCAGAATGACTCTGAAACTATTTTTATAAATAAGTATAAATAAAAAAAAAGCCTTTTGAATCCCCACTTTGAAATCCAATTTCCAACATAATTGTCAGAATAAATTACAGAAGAAGTTGGGGTCAAAGTATGAATACTTGAAAGTTTAAGGACCAAAATAGAATTTGCCATTTTGACTTAATATTTAAGAATGCCTTAGGATAATTTTTGCCATCTTCATCTTCTTCTTTAGAGTGACCGAAACCCATCTTCCATCTCTTCCTCCATTTCTTCTTCATTTTCCAATCAAAATTTCTTAAGAAAACTTGAAATTAAGCTTAGTTCTTTCATTTCCAACTCATTTCTTTCATGGAATCACAAAGGAAACCAAGGAAAGATTGAAGGGAAATTTTGGTGGAATCTCCATCTTGAGGTAATCAATTAGTTTGTTTAGTTTTATGGTTGTTTTAGACGATTTAGAGGTTGAATTAAATGGGTAAGGTGGTTGATTACATCAATTGATGCATTGGAACCATTTTCCCTCATTTCAAACCCTAAGTTGAAGTTGTTTGATTTGGCTTGATGATTTAGTATTAGTTATGTTATTTAAGCTTAGAATATATTAATTGGAGGCTAATGGA